>JADLZK010002804.1:0-119926 GCA_015847255.1 Hyparrhenia diplandra
AGTCCCCGATCTCCTACCCGACGTGCCCCGAATTAGCAGCGGCGCCGGCGCCTCCATCACCCACCGTAGACACCGTCTCGCCCGTGAGCGCGGCTGCCCTTCGTCCACCCACGCGTACTACGCAGAGCCGGCGAACGCTGATCGGATCGGAGCAGCGGCACACGACGGTGCTTTGCCCCAGACCAGAAGCAGCAACCCATGGCATGATGCACCCAGTCCTACGCGAAAAAC
This sequence comes from Hyparrhenia diplandra, assembly GCA_015847255.1. NCBI lineage: Eukaryota > Viridiplantae > Streptophyta > Magnoliopsida > Poales > Poaceae > Hyparrhenia > Hyparrhenia diplandra. Next base: position 232 of record JADLZK010002804.1, read on the forward strand.
AAAAATACTTGCACGGAGTTTTCAGTCGCATCGTTCTCTGATCTCTTGCAGCGTCGCGGATTTGGCAATCGAGTGCGGGCGGCGGTGCTTTCTCGTGCGTGCGTGGCCGGAGTCCGACTCGCACGCTGCTGCCGCCCGGTGAGCATGCAATGGTTGACCTGTCGTCCGCAAGAACCGCCGCGCACGTACGTGTTACTACTATTCTTTTCAGATTCAGAGAGAGAGAGATGGTCCGGCTGGCCCTGGGAGTTGGCGTTGTTTCTCCCTTCAGACAACGGTCACAACTCGAGGGACACGATTGCTGTGTGATTTTGGCCGGAACCAAGCTACGAACCTAGCTAGGATCTGAATCGAGCGAGCTTGCTTTTTTTTATCCCATTTGATCGTGAGAGTTCATTCATATTCATATTCTACCTAATACATACACATATATAAGTATACGTGCTCTAGTAGTCAGTAGCTAGTTACTGGTGAGGGAAAGAAAAGGGGGAAGGAAAAAGGCCACACAACACACAAAAGCAAATGGGCAGAATGGACTTGAAGTTATAAGCAGTGCCATAAGCGTACCGTCATTACTATGAAAGGAAAATTCCTAGATTTGCATAAAGGACCTCCCTGCTTTTGAGCAAATTGGGTTTAGTATTTTTGTTGGGTGTAGTGCTTTTAATTGATTGGGAGGTATCTTCCTCACTCATTCACAGGGTATATCCATCATTTCATCTAGCTAGGTTCTGCCTACGCACCACATAAAAGGGGATTCCATAAATAAATGCCACTCGACTATATTTCTTTAATTTAGCAAGTGGGTAACAAATCCTAAGCAAACCCAATGACCTCACACAATTTTTTCCAAAGAAAGACATGTAGTATATATATATTGTTCTGTAATTGGCAATAGCAACGAGTTCACATGAACTGTTTGGTCTCGTATTAACAATAGCAATATCTTCGCAAAAAAAGCAATATTACAAACGCAGGAAATTGGGAGGAGTATCATGGAGACTTTCCACAAAAAGTTTGTAGCTCGAAATGTAGGATAATGCTATGAGAGCCTATATGAGCTATGACCTTAGACATATCGTTTTCTCTGGTTTTCTTTTGGTCATTCAATCAGCCTCTGATTCTGAGAAAGCATGCACGAGACATGAATAAAAAGAAGAAAAAATAAAAATGCATAAATTAAAAAGAGACAAAAAAAAACAATTTAAAGAAAATAGCCCCTAGTAGTAGTGTAGAGAGAGAGAGAGAAATACCGTAGGTGTGCCCATGCGCCCACGCCCAATAGCATGGCTTCTCTGGCGCTGTACCTTTCAGCTTTATAATCAGCCCCTCCCAAGCAAATCCCCAGGCTCCACTCTCTCCCTCCCTCCTCCTCCTTCCTCTCCTCAAAACTCTCTCCTGACCTGAAAATTCTCCACATACTCTGGTGATAAGTGGTGGTGGCATCTCGCTTAGGCGAGATCCCCTCCCCCCCTCCTCCTCCTCCGGTTTCTGCTCCACCTCCTCTGCTCTGCTCCACTCCACCCAAGTCCTTCTTCCCTGCAATCCGCTGGTCAGCAGGTCACATACAGCAGAGGAGGAGTCCATTGGAGGAGCTCAGCTAAACTCCACCCTGGGCTCGATCGGCACCGGCGGCTGCGAGATTCCGCAAGGTGCGCTGACTCTTTCCTAGTGTCCTTGCTGAATTCCGATTTGTTTCCGGCGTCAGGTGGTGATCTGAATTTTGGTCCTCCTCCGTCCCAATTCTGCTCTGGACCTCCGAGAATTGCCGTCCTTGGGACGCGGGGAGTGCTGTTCACGGCGTGTGGGGCTTTGATCTGTGAATTATGGGAGACGGAGCCACCTTTTTCCCTCTCGCCTTTACCCGATATCTCGTGTGAACACCTGTGTGTGGGTGACAGTGATACCACTCTGCTTTGTTGGGTTGGGAGTTCTTGAGCTGGAGTGCTGGATAGTCTAGTTTAGCCGTTAATTCAAGTCCTTGTTTCCGTTTTTCTCTCCGCTGAATTTGGGAATTCGGTGATTTCCATCTGCTAATAAATGCTACTTTTTTTCGTGCTTATTATCTTGAATAATAAATCTAAAGTGGTAATCTAATACTCCACTCCTATGTTCTGCCTGACAGGCAGCGCGCGCGATACCGGGTCAAGAGCGAGGGCGACGGCGGCTGCGAGATGATGCTGCAGGACCAGATGGACTCGCCGGTGGCCGACGACGTCAGCAGCGGAGGCGGGTCGCCTCGCTCCCTCACAGGGGCGCCGGGCCTCCCCGGAACCTGAAGAAAGGGCCCTGGACGTCGGCGGAGGACGCCATCCTGGTGGACTACGTCAAGAAGCACGGCGAAGGCAACTGGAACGCGGTGCAGAAGAACACGGGGCTGTTCCGCTGCGGCAAGAGCTGCCGCCTCCGCTGGGCGAACCACCTCAGGCCCAACCTCAAGAAGGGGCCTTCACCCCCGAGGAGGAGCGCCTCATCATCCAGCTCCACGCCAAGATGGGGAACAAGTGGGCGAGGATGGCTGCTCATGTAAGTTCCCTGCCGAATTTCTGCACATCCGTAGTATTTCAGTCTGCACATGTCGAATACTTGATTCCCTGCTCTGCGGTCTGATCAGGTCGGAAGTTTGCAGGGAGAATTCATGTGTTCGTTGGGCCCTTTATTACGTATGCGTGCAGTCTTTAATTTAGGATGTGTATTTCGTGTGCACGTTCTGGAACTGTAATGATCTGTCCATGTTGCTTAATGTTGCTGTTCTGCAGTAACTCATCTGATTTTCTACTTTAATTCAATAAATACCAATCTTGTGGCTCAAAATTTAGGTTTGCTGACTTTCCGGTAGCAACCTGCTAAAATCCTCGTGGTATCAAAGGTTCTGGTCCACAAGTGCTAATTTTCTAGTATCACTCCTGATCTGTGATACCAAGCAATGATCACTTTCAAATATTTTTTTTTAGCTTTGGTTTTCAACTCCATATGACTTGTCATTGTTACTCTTTTATGGATAAAGACGTAGTCAGTAGTCATATTCAAAGGTAGGAATACTTCACCTGAGCAGCAAAGATAGGCAGATAGCTACTGCAGAAGCTGACTCTGGTTTCTCCTTCACTGCCTTGGTACTATTTTCTTCTTTAAATTTCAACAGTCATCTGGAGGGAGCGATTATATCTTTGAATTGAACTCCTACCTTCTGAGTCTCTGGATAACTCGTGTTCTCAATCCCATTTTTTTTCAAAGCCTACCAACTCGTGTTCTCAATCCCATTTTTTTTCAAAGGCTACCACTCTAGTCGGGCGACGTGTGCGACCACACGTATTTCATTAGGATGGTAGAAATACACAGCACACCTCCCTTGCTGAGTTACCTTGGGAAGCCTAGACACACAGGATAGGATACACAGCTAACAATAGTCGGACTGCCTTCATCTGGCATGCAAGTTACTTGATGACAAGGTGTCTGAGTTGAGAACTTATGATATATTTTTGTATGACCAAGTAGTACTGCCATTTTTACTTGCCATAGTGTATGTGCTCGCTACAATTTGGCAAGATATGAATTCTAGTCCATTGAAAGTTACAGCCACGCCCCAGTGTCTTCAATTGAAAAATACGCTACTATGTTTTGAATTGTTTAATATGTCTTACCTTTGTGCATATGTTCCTAGTTAGTTCCTATTTTTACTCTTAACAATTTGTGCATATTTTTTTCTATACTATCGCCATTAACCTTGAATGCTCTTCTCAGTTGCCAGGGCGTACTGACAATGAAATTAAGAACTACTGGAACACTCGAATAAAGAGATGTCAAAGAGCTAGCCTTCCTATCTATCCTGCTAGTGTATGCAATCAATCTTCAAATGAAGATCAGCAAGTGTCTGGTGATTTTAATGGTGGCGAGAACATATCCAATGATCTTCCATCTGGGAATAGCCTTTATCTACCAGATTTTACCAGTGACAATTTCATTGCTAATCCGGAGGCTATATCCTATGCACCACAGTTCTCAGCTGTTTCAATAAGCAATTTGCTCGGCCAAAGCTTTGGATCAAAAAACTATAGCTTCATGGATCAGGTAGACCATGCAGGGATGCTGAAACAATCTGGCTGTGTGCTTCCTGCATTGAGTGATGCTATTGACGGTGTGCTTTCCTCAGTTGATCATTTTTCAAATGACTCTGAGAAGCTCAAGCAGGCTTTAGGTTTTGATTATCTTACTGAAGCCAATGCTAGCAGCAAGAGTATTGCACCTTTCGGGGGTTGCACTTACTGGCAGCCATGCCTTTTTAAATGGCAACTTCTCTGCTTCTAGGCCCACAAATGGTCCTTTGAAGATGGAGCTCCCTTCACTCCAAGATACTGAATCTGATCCAAATAGCTGGCTCAAGTATACTGTGGCTCCTGCAATGCAGCCTACTGAGTTAGTAGATCCTTACCTGCAGTCTCCATCAGTGACCCCTTCTGTGAAATCTGAGTGTGCATCTCCGAGGAACAGTGGTCTTTTGGAAGAGCTGCTTCATGAAGCTCAGGCACTAAGATCTGGGAAGAACCAACAACCATCGGTCCGAAGTTCAAGTTCTTCTGCTGGCACACCTTGTGAGACTACTACGGTGGTTAGCCCAGAGGTTGATATGGGCCAGGAATATTGGGAAGAACAGCACAGTCCTTACCTCAGTGAATATGCTCATTTTAGTGGAAATTCTTTCACTGAATCCACTCCTGTTAGCGCTGCATCACCTGATATCTTTTTTTTTTTTTTTTTTTTTTTTTTTCAGTTCTCCAAAATATCTCCTGGTGAGTACATTTTCATCGCCGATCCTATCTTTCAATAATCAGTTTGATTAGCTGAGTTACTAGATGCTTATTCATTTGCAGCACAAAGCCCTTCAATGGGCTCTGGTGAGCAGGCGTTAGAGCCTAAGCATGAACCAGCAGCTTCACCTCATCCTGAACACTTGAGGCCTGATGCATTATTCTCTGGGAACACTGCTGATCCATCCATTTTCAACACTGCCATAGCAATGCTCATGGGCAATGGCACTAATGCCGAGTACAAACCTGTTCTTGGTGATGGAATTGTGCTCGATTCTTCCTCATGGAACACCATGCCACATGCTTTTCAAATGTCGGAATTCAAATGAGTTCCATGTACTTCTTTGTGATGCTGAAGGGTTTCTTGCTGCTTGTTCTGGGGTCAATGTCAGGGGAAGGCCTCGTTGATCGAGACGCTGCATTCCTGACAGAGATCCTTGAGGGCGTGCAGGTGCAGCAGCTACCAGATGTGATCTTCATGCGAATAGTCAGTCCTTTTGTCTAATAAAGTGCATCAAGATAAGCCAGATATTAATTTTTGTTGCTTTGTATTAGAGAACCGTTTTTTTGTCATTTGTCAGGATTCTGTTGGAAACGTGTCATGATTTTTGTTTGAACAATTTAAGATCGGTTATTGATATTGTGCTGTGTGCTATCACCTGATGCATTTGCATGTGGGTAGCAATTTGTTTAATAAGTATACACTGTCATTACTGCTGGCACATCGTTTGTGATATTAAATTGAGAAATCATATGCATGTATCATGTTTGGGCTCCTGATTGAGTGAAAGGGCCAATCCTTGCACCACCAGTTCTAGCTTTACCTTCCTTTGAAAATCTGCTAGCTTTAGCTGATGGCTGAAAGAAAAAAGCAAGGATAAGATGCCAGGTGATGAATGATTAAGGTTGCAATATTGTGGCTTCAGAGTTGGAACCCAAAAGATGTTGTGTCATCTACGACACTAGGAGGAGGTCGCGACATTGCACGGTCGCAAACGGTGTGTACCTAACTTCTCTGATATCAGTTCTTGCGCTGGATTCGTCCTTTTGGTTTCACACGATCAGTTTCTTTTATTCGTTCATTCTGTGTGCTGCACATCCTCGGACTTAGTATTTATTATATTTTTATTGTGGTTTTCTTGTATCTTCTCGTTGGGCCTGCATGGTGCAAGCCATGTCTGCACTATTTCTTTTACACTTTTCGGACTCCATTTTGAATTCAGGATCCTCAAAAGTAGTGATAGAAAAACAAGGATTCAAATAGTTGCCAATTGTAATCCTAGCGGAGTTTGGAAGGTAGGTAATCTTTCTAATGGAGCATTTGGATACTAGGCATGAAGAACTAAAGGAGACCAGACAATTTACACAAATGAAAGTTTCCATACGTTGAACCCATCTTAGATTTCCAAGATTTTCCTATGGATTAAGCGATAAGAATTTTATAGGATTTTGATATGCTCATCGGTCTTTTTAAGAAAAAAGGACACATAGGACAATAAGAAATATTCCAAATCTTAAAATTTCCCTGTCAATTAAGGGAACTTTTGGCACCAATGCTCAGTTGAACATAAGCAGAGGCGGAGCTTAAAACAATACTATCATAATCAATGGTGCATGATGAATCAAGTTAGTCATTTATTATTGTGTGTCTATTAAGAGAAATTAAAATCCTAGGGGTGGCCATGGCCTAGGTTAGCCGGGATCCTCCATCCCTGAAACATAGGCTTGCTAAGCAACAAAACCAGAGTGTAGTTCTCATTCGAATTTGACGATCTAACCTAAAACAAAGAACATTTTGCAAAATCTAATACACTAAAACCAGTCAAAAACGTTATGAAGCAATGAAAGAACATCGTCGGTTGAATAGTCAAGTACAACATAAGATCAACACCTCTGATCCTGTTGTTCTTCCATGTGTCGGGGTGATGCGGCGTCTGCCTCTCTCATGATGGACTAGAGAAGGTGGGGTTCTATGTCAAAGTGAACCTTGTAACCTGGAGCACTGTCCCCCCCTATATATAACACTATGCAATGAGGGCTCATCAATGCATTGGGTAGGGTTCATGAGTCAAGAGTTAAACTTAGCCGAGGGCCATGAACCATGTAATTTTAGTCGCAGAGGGCTCCCGCCTCCTATATACTTCTTACACCGTTCCAAAAATAGATGAAATTTTAGGCTAGTAATAAAGTGTCGTAGTCAAATTCAATCCATTCATCCATGTATCCGGACACATACTATCTAGGTTCAAGTTAAAAAACTTTAAATAAACCTCAGATCAAACTAACGTAATAAAAATAAAGCTAACTTCATATAGTTTGGTTCTTTTTTTGGTGAAAAGGTAACCCAAAAAGTGTTATAACACTCTCACATCAATTTTTGAGAGCTAAATAAACATTAAATTGAGTTAAAAAAACTAATTGTATAGTTTAGTTGGCATGAGTCAGGACCAAACTTAGCCAAGGGCCATAATCCGGTATAAATCAAAAAACGTAATAAAGCTAATATATTTCTTCATATAGTTTCTCTTAAATTCCTATTTCCTAATGTTTTAATCTTTTTCGTATCCGAAGCTCGGAACAAAGGTAATGGCAATGGCAGCAGAGGACGAGTCTGGGGGCGCGCGCAGCTGCGTAGTGTGATGTGTGATGTGTGCGCCGGCCCCGCCTGCAGCCCATCACGCGATGTGCGTGGTGGCATGCATGATTTGGGCACGAGCGAGAGGCCAGGCAGCGCCCACGCAGGAGCAGGATCCGTGCACGCCTGTTCTTTGGTCTGCACCATCTTGAACACGTCCTTGAAAGCAGCTTGTTCAACACGTACGTCCTTGAACGAACAGACCTGTCATCAGGATAGGATCTCCATCTTTTGCGCTGTGTAGCCTCCCTTAGCCTTTTTTTTTTTTTTCTTTGTTTTTTTGTTATAATAAATAACTGAAACTCTAGTGCTGTGTGTGTTGTGTCAATGCACGCATGTGGATTGTCTCCCTTCAGATTAGAGTTCCAGCAGTGAGGTCAGCATGGCAAAACCCATTTTTTCAGCATGGCACGCAGTACGTTACCCACTCTCGACTGCTGACTCCCCAAAGTTGTTGTGTGTTCAAGAAGAGAACCACGTACGCGTGGCTGGTCTGTTGCGTTGCATGCCTAACGCGCGCTTGCGATTGCGTTACATGCATACATGAGACAAACATGCATGAGCAGTGTCGCGCTCTTGCTTAAATAGTTGGCATCGACGTGTTCACAAATGCAACCAGGGGATGAATCCACGGCGCTTTTTCTGCTGGCAGCTGCCGTCGCTTCGTCGAGAGTGGGTTGACCATTGCGCATTGCAGCCCTGCAGGCAGTGTCGTTCAAGACTACAGTACGATTTCTACCGTACTCACAGGACGTCGTCAGTAGTAATACTGTACAGGATGAATTACAAAAAAATGACGTGCAGTGCAAAATGTACTACAATACTGATGTGTTTCGGTTAAAAGCATACTATAGCTGGACGCGCCACTTTGCGCTTTGCCGGATCGATTCGTCCGTCACCGTCAGCACGCACAGCATTCAGCGGAGCACGAGCTGATTGAAGCGACACGCGAGGCGCAGCTGCAGAGCCCAGCCTGCGGCCGCGCCTCCGATCCGACAGCGTAGTAGCCAACCTGCGCCAGCACACCACCGCAAATTTCACCGCTGCGCTGCGCTGTCGTGGTGTCGCTCCACGCCTGCCTTCGCCCTTTCCCGCCGCCCCATTCCGGCGTTCGCGCGGCCACGGGCCCCACCCACTGTTATCCGGGCCCCGCGCGTCAGGGCCACCACCGTCAGCCGCACGGAGCCGTCACCGTCACCCCGGCCAAGCGCCAACGCCGCAACGCAGACGGAACGGCGGGGCCCGCCACTCCGCCCCGACTTTCTGCCGCTACTACCTGCTAGCCTGCTCTGCTCTGCTGCTACTCCGGCTGCCGCTTGCTTTTCCTTTTACTCCCCCCCTCCTCTTCGGGCGATCGCCATCGCCGCCGCCGCCGCCCACCGCCCACTCCTGACTCAACTCCACCACACCCGCTGCGCGACCGCAGCCGAAAGTGGCGGGGCGGTGGTCCAAACCAAACTCCCGACCACTACCCAAACACTCTCGGCTTTGTATCCCGTTGCGCGGATACACGCGCGCACGTTTCGCGCATACAGCACGCCAGTACGCCACTGCCCTGCTGGCTTTGACCTCGCGGGCGATCCCTTTGCTGTTCTTGACTCGGCTTTCGCCTCCGTTGCTTCCTGCATCCTGCCCCTGGTTGCTGTCATCGCCACAGGGCTTCGGTTTCACTGCCGTTGTCCGCTTCTTCTCCTTCTGTTGCTGCTGTTTGGAGTTTTCCCCAGGCCTCGCTCGCTCCCAGGTGCTGGGCTGCTGCGGCTTAGTTTCCTTCATTCAAAGGTACGTGCGCTCCTCCTTGCTGTACCCATCTGGTTGAACTGGGGGTTGTACTACTTGGATGAGCTTCGGCTTGGCTCTGGGATGGATGATCTAGCTTCGCTGATCTGTGGATTTGGGTCATGGTGCCGAGCTGTTAGGGTGGAAGATCTGTTCGCACTTTGCTCGATCAGAAGTGAAGGTGGCGGTTCGTGTGCCAGGATCGGATTTATTTACCCCTCGGATTGGGGGTTAGGTTTTGATATTAGAATCTGGGGAACCTATTATTTGCTAGAATGATGGTATACCATCGCTGATGATCTGGTGGTGAGTCTACAAATTTCGGGGTAGATTTGGTCGGTATCGCCAACAAGCGCCTGCTGTTGCTGATCTAGAGTTTAGCTTGTAAATTCTAGGCCGGACTTGTGCAGTTACGATTACAAGGGCTCCAATTGCAGTTACTGTCGTTTGATCTAATCTGCGTTAGCTTTGTTTTGTTGATTTTACCTTTTGAGAGAACCTCCTGATTTCCTGAATAAGCTTGGTTTAACTCGTGGCGGAACTTAATTTGCCTTCATTATTAAATTAGCATAGCAGAATATCTTCCCATTAATCCATACACTGCCGTTTTGTTCTACTCAGCTTAACCTCTCTATTTTCTTTTTGTTGTGGTAGGTTTGTGTTGGAGGCTAAGAGGGTTACATGCAATGGCCCTTGAGGCAAAACAAGCTGTTCCGTGTTTCAAGAAAGTTTTGAGGTTGTCCATTAGAAAAGGCTACAGATTTGTTTCGAACACCCTGTTCTTTTCGGTTTGGGTGTTTTTGCTCTATCTATTGTACAGATCATCACCAAGGCTCTTTGTGTTCCTGCTTTCTTCTTCACCTGTAATTATATGCACTGCTCTTCTTCTTGGAATCCTACTGAGCTATGGAGAAATTGATCTTCCTGAGGCTAGTGAAGATCACAATGGCACTCAGAAGTTTCAACTGTCAAGGTTGGAAATTCATCCAGTGATATCCACTTTGAAGCAAATCAGAGACCTTCAGTGCTTGAATTTAGGGAGAATGCATCAAACTTCAAAAAGAGGGTAACTAAACAGACAGTTTCCTTCAGAGAGAGGGGCGACGAGCATGATGATCTTGATGATTATGTCCCTCTTCTGAAGAGAGCTGATGAAGAAGACGACAGAGGTGATCGCCGTAACATACCTAGAAATACACCGTTTCCTTCTATGGTCAATCTTTGCCAGGAGTCTGGGATCGAGGAGGACATCACCTTCACCAAGAAAAGACAATCAGAAGGTCCTTTTTTCATGCAGGATATGGTTGACTGTCAGACTAGCCTATTTGATGAGGCCCATCTGAGTGGTCTGAATGACAAAGATACACACTTTGGTTTGTTTTCTTCTAGTGATAATGTTAATAAGCATGCTGAGATGGAGGAAAATCTAGTATTTGCAGATTCAGCAGCTAGTAAAGAGAGAGCTATTTCTGAAGCAAAGCAAACTGAAGAGCCTGCTTCTGTCCCTATTCACCAATGGGAAAAGAACGGCGAGCTTAATGTTGATACTAGCAATGTTGTTGAGGACAACCTGCTTGATTCCTCTCTTGGCTCACCATGGGCAAGAGTTAGCAGTCAGGATGGTTCATCTGGTTTTGACTCTGATCAGGCTGAGAGTTCTTCTCCTGATGCTTCTATGACTGACATTGCTCCAGTTCTTGATGAGATTGACCCACTTTTGGGTGCTGATTCCAATCGCCCCAATCCTATTCCTAAGGATGATTCAGACACAGATTCTCATGTCTCAGAAGATCATCAAATTGATGACGATAGTAATGATGAAGGCGATGACATTGATGCTAAAGATAATGTGGAGGGGAAGACGAAAAATGATGGGAAGGAAGCTGCATTTCTTTGGACAGCAGATGATGAGAAGAATCTCATGGATCTTGGGTATTCTGAGATGGAAAGGAACCGCAGATTGGAACTTTTGATGGCTAGACGAAGATCTAGGAAGAACATAAAGTTTGAAATTGATAACAACCTGACAGGCGTTAATAGCAATGGTGCGGTAGGAGTTCAGGTGATTTGTCACGCTTCCGTGCACATGTACTTCCTATTGCAGTGCCAAGGAGGAACCCTTTTGACCTTCCGTATGATTCTGAAGAAGCTGCAATTCCTGGCTCAGCTCCTTCAATTCTGCATGCACGGAAGAACCCATTTGATCTTCTCCTTGAACAGTCAAATGACAGTGTTGTCGTCCCTGCCCCAGATAGTTTAAACTCTGGAGAATCTGTGATGTCTCCTCGTCATGACACGATCTTCAGAAGGCATGAAAGTTTTAACTTTGGAAGGATGGATGCGATCCAGGAGAAGCGTTTTTCTAGACTCAAGCCATATTTTGTCCCTGAAACTGTGGAATGGAATGCAAGCAATTTCCAAAGACAGTTCAGTGATAAGAGTGAGTCTAAAATGAGCTCTATTACTGAATCTGATATTGCTTCTTCAGTTGCTGATCAGGAGGATCACAAGGACCATGATGAAAAGGACCTTGCAGATGTTGGAAGTGAATGCTCAGATGGTATCAACTCCATAGATGTTGAACTAGACAACAGTGACATTGATGACCGTGAAATTGCTCTACAGCACTTTGTCTTTGAAAGATCGCAAGAAAGGGAAGCACATCTTGCTTCAACTAAAGGAAAAGGTCATGAAGAAGATTATATGCCCAAGTCAGCTGGGAGTTCCACGATGCCTTTTCATGCCGTTCCTGACCTGCTTAGCTGGGAAGATGGAGATGGTAAGCAAGTTTGATATGACCACTTCATTTGATTGCTTAATACCACCCTGTGTCTCGAATTGTAGGTCGTTTTGGCTTTTTCTAGATACATAGCTTTTGCTATGCACACCGAGATATACAATACATCTAGACACATAATAAAAGTTGTGTATGTAGAAAAGCCAAAACGACCTATAAATTGGAATGGGGGGGTGTACTTGTTTTTACAGATTGATTAGAACCATGTCCCATCTTGCAGGTAGCAACAGCCTTGGTGCTAAACCTTCTTTCCAACTTAACACAGAAGTTAAATGTTCAGAATGGGTTTCGTCCTCCAGGTTACCTATGGAGGGTGAATCTCATTCTGGGAACCTTCCAGAGTACCTTGACACTGAAGTTGTATCAAGCTCAAACACAGTTGTACTTGGTGCAAGCAATACAGCTGAGAAAGATGGAAATGTTGATCTCTTGTCCTATTCAAACAATGAAATGCCATTAGATAACCTGATTCATGGGTCCATGGAGCTGCCTTCTGAATTTGTCACAGAAACATTGCCGGTCATATCTCGGGACCTACACCCTATCCCAGAGGAGAGAGTTGTTGAGAACTTCAACATGCAAGAAAAGCATGAAATGGCAATTTTACTGATTCAGCTGCTGCCTTGACTGGCCATGTAATCGAACAGCGCCGATGTTGGATCTGATGGAACCCAGGGCTCTGAAGTTGTTTCCTCGTATCCTCAAGGTAATGATGTCATCCAATCTCCATCAAGTGAACATGAAGAAATCTTGAATCCCTTTGTTTTGATGGCTGCTGAACCTAAGAAGGTGGATATGAGTGACATGTATGACAAAGCAACTGCAAGATATATACTTGATTCTGATGACGAGGCTGATAAAATCTATCCTGAGCCTATGGAGGGCAATGGAATTGATGAAAGTTTCTTGTCGGAATTAGATGCAGTGGGAGACTTTGGAGTTGAACCGATGAGACTGGACCAGCAGGCGATAGATCAGGCTTCCCATGATGATATCCCTACCAATAGTGTTGCTGCAGATTCCGTTATTAGCCCTCAGACATCTGACAATGTCTCCTCGTCCATGTCAGAAGTTGGTGCTGAAGACTCCAGGGAGCAGTCTCCATTGGTTGATGACCTAAATGGCCCTGAATTTGGCTGGTCAGTTGGAGCATCTCATGATGACCCTGAGCAGACTGTATACAATCCTCGGAAACGGATTCTCGAAGCAAGCCCCTTGAAGCAATGAACATGGAGTTGAAGCCACCACACAATGAGTCAGAAGCGCCTGCTGATGATACACCATCACCGGCAACCTTAGCAGCTGGATCAAGTGAGCCAGAGGTCACTATAAATGTGTTAGTTCCATCAACAACCGATCCTGAAATTACTGTTCTTGATGCAAAGTCTCTGGAGGATATTGAGACTGCCTTTTTAAGCTAGTTAGTGATGGTGTGGTTTCGGAGGCCACCTTGCAGATCTCAGGAGCTGATGCTGAGCCCAAAGGGTCTGCTGGAGAGCTGTATGTCATTGATGCAAAATCTGTGGATGACATGCATGCCGCTTTCCAGAAGCACTTTGATGAAATTGTGAATAATTCCTTAGAAGAAAATGAAGACAAGTATGGGCATGTAGAGACAGCAGAATCCACGAAGCCTGATGAACTTGCTGAAGCAATACATACTGAAAGTCAGCACAACGTAGGAGATGCTAAGGAGGCCTTACCAGTGGAGGTTACAAGCAATATGAGTACTAGTGAAGCAGAGAGTCACGATGACATTGATGCAGCATCCAATAAGGTCCTCCATAGCAGTGCCAAAGGGTACTGCACAGGCAGTGGAGTTAGAGGTTTCTCACGAAGAGAGGAGGAAAGTGAACATCAATGAATACCACCGGATTGACTGCTGAAAGGAAACGATAGAATGTCGTCAGAGATGAATTTGAGACAAAAATGCTCCTTGGTCGAAGTTTGAAGGAGCTACCGAGCTAGCAAGCATTGATGGAGCGCTGTTGTTGAGTTTCACGGGCTTGCCACTGTGCATATACTTCACATATTCAAAATACAAAGTTTTGATGTAGACCTTTTGTGAATGCGTTTTCTTTAACTTTCTTTTTATTCTTTTGAGGTTTTGGTGGGTTTGTTTTAGATTGATTGCCCCCCTCCTTTGGCTGTAATTTGAAGAGGTGTAAGCTTTGCTCAGACAGTTTGGTGTGGTTACAGAGACAGAACAATTTGTTCTACCGTATGAATTGAGATGATGTTGTATTATTTGACTGAACTAGTGAAGTTGGCAATAGAAGAATTCGACAGGTACATTTATTTACAGTGTCGTTACTGTAAATAGATTATTTATTTTACAGTGATCTGCTTATTTGTGAGAACTTGTCCCGTGCGTCATGTACAGTACAGCTGTCGAACTTCACAGAATAGAAGTTCTACTGCCAATCGTGTCCCTTCGCTTTACCCGAACAAAATACACTGCTTCCACTTCCACTTACTATTTAGAGTTTAGCTCAGACTGGCCTCGCTCGTCTTGAGTCTACTTGAGACTCAGAGAAGAAATCATTTTGTTAACAGTGAGATGAGACTTCCGAGGTTGGCTGACGGGGAGATACTTCCTTGGTTCCAAGCCTCCAAGAAATCAAACGTTTTAAAGTATATTAAAAAGTTCAACCAAATATATGATGTGCAAGTGACAGGCCTCGCTCTTGTCAGTTTAATATCCCATTACTGGCTTGTAAATCTGTTGACTGGATTCCCGTTGATAAAGCAAATGGTGGCCTCTTGTTATTACCTGAAAGGGAAGAAATGGCTTCATTTAGTGCCCATCAGAATTCAGTACGTGCATGTGACCGAGAAATGTTCACACCACTCTGAAAATGTTTTATGAATTTTTTTATGGTTTCAGCTATGCTATTGTTCTTATTTTGCCTTGGCTGGGTGCGTCGTTTGGGCCTCCAGTAGCTGGGCCTCCTACGAAAAATTTATTTAAGATTTGGTTGGGGTGCGCCAGGCTCGGGCTGAGTGCAACGCCCGAGCGACACGTGAGGGCCCCAGTGGCTAGTGGCAAGCCACTGTAGTGGAGGCCCCACAAAAATAAATTTAATATCGAAGTGAACAGCGTGGCCACATATCGGATATTAAACTGATAAGAACAGATACTACAAGCGATCTTGCCAAAAGGCCGAAAAAGGTATGACTTGCTCAGCTGCCCTGGGTCTCGTTTTGTAGCCTTCCTCCGCCTCCGCTCGCTCGAAGCCGCCGAGGTGGGACTAATCGAGCGTGCGCTCCGCGGAGGCGCAGCGCAGCGCGTGCACTTGCGATTGCTCTGTTTGGTCACTTGGGCCTTTTGTGGGCTTGTAATTTGGCAATCACACACATTGCTCGCGGCCCCGTCCTTTCCTTGCTGCTCGCCTCTCCTCCCAACTGACCGGCCAAGTGAGACCGTGCGTGTGGCGGAGAGGAGAGATCCTGACCGTGGTGACAACGTAGGTCTAACAATGTCGGTGTCTATAAGTTACGTAATTAAATAAAACCTTATATTTCTGTGTGCGTCATCATGCTGGGTCTATAACAAGAATGCTTTAACACCTACTTCATCCTCCTCAGATTTAGCATGTAAAGTGAAGATTTTTTTTTTTTTTTTCTTTGAAAGCTGAACTGAAGATTTGTAATTTGAAAGTGAATGCCAAGTAAGCAATCGATGATTAACCGCAGCGTTCAATTTGTGATTAACTAGCAGCAGCAGGCAAAGTTGAGATGGCAAATGTGATCGAATGAACAAGGCTGAATTATAAGTATCCAACTGAATACTGAACTTGCATCTCCCAAGACACGTCTCATGCCCATGGCTGGCTCTCATGTGATTCATTTCTAACAAAAATCTTAATGCAAATAAAAAAAGAAAGAAACCCCACGCCATTGAAGACGTCTCTGCGCTCCGTTCCTGTGGGACGTCCCAGCCAGTAGCACCTGCGCCCGCAATTGCAGCGGGTGCTTATCCGAACAAGGCCCGAGGCGGCGAGATCCCATCCCAGCGGCACCTGCGTCCGCCCGCCCCCGTGCCCATCCTCGGGCTATTAGCCCCATCAGCAGCGCTCCGTCGGCATGCGCCGCCGCGTGGGCGCCAGCGCACCACCGATGCTTGGAGCTAGAGCGTGTCATCGCCGCCGCGCCCACGCGAGAAGCCTTCGCCTCGGCGTAGCGCTCAAGCTATTCGATGAATTGCCGTCACGCGGGGGCCGCCTCGATTTACCGCCTTTAACCAGCTCGACCGGCTGTGTCTCGTGCCTCGTGCAGGGCGTTCCTCTACCTCGAGTCGGGGCTTGTCGTCTCCCTTTTCAACCGGATGGTACGTGAATGCCCCATCAAGGTGGCTCCCAACCTTCACACCTACAGCATCCTCATCGGTTGCTTACGCGCATGGGCGCTGGAGAATGGCTTCGCCACCTTTGGCCTCATCCTTAAGACAGGCTGTAGGGTGAACGATGTAGTCATCAATCAAGCGCTCAAGGGCCTTGTAGGGTGGACGATGTAGCCATCAATCAACGCTCAAGGGCCTTTGTGACGCCAAGAGGGTGGGTGAGGCCATGGACCTATTGCTCGAAGAATGCCGAGTTTGGCTTCACGCCGGATGTAGTTTCATACAACACAGTCCTCAAGGGTTTTACGCAATGAAGAGAGAGTTGAGGAGGCACTTAAGCTGCTCCACATGATGCCCGATGATCAAGTGTAAGGAATCGGAGCTTGGGGAAGGAGAAGAACAAAGACGAGAATAGTTCGACGAATCTTAGAACGAGTTTGAAAATATTCGATACAATTCTTCCTCCTCTCCCATCCTTTCCCTCTACGCTACTTATACATCACACGAGCCGGCTTGGGCCTTGAACGAGCGTTGGGGGCCGAGTCCTCTTGGGCCGTGTTGGCGAAGTCCTTCTGTGTGAGTCGAGGCGAGGCTGGGCGCGAGCCCGACGGTTGCGCATCTTCTTGGGCGACAATTCCCTGTCTTGAGAGCCGGCATGTCCCGGGCGCGGTGCTGAGGAAACTTTTGTTGAAGCGCCACCGAGACTCCTCGGGTTGCCAAATCGGGGGTAGAGTTGGACGAGAGGATGAGCCCTTCTTCGACAGGGTTGGCACCAGTGGACCAGCGACGTTGTAGCACACGCACAGGTACCTGCAGATGTGACAAATCTGAAGGTAACACAGACGAGACAGCTTCGGCACCTGGGGACAGCTTGAGCTGGGAGACGTGGAACACAGGGTGAACCGCCGCGCCAGGAGGAAGGGCCAGCTTGTAAGCCACAGCACCAACTTTCTCAATGATACGAAATGGACCGAAGAAACGGAAGCATAGCTTGTTACTGGAGCGGCGAGCAATCGTGGACTGAATGTAAGGCTGGAGCTTCAGATATACCAGAGCACCAACTGGAAACGAACGTTCGGTCCGACCCTTGTCAGCCTGGCGCTTCATGCGTGTCTTTGCCCGAAGAAGGTGCTGCCTGACAACATCTCTCATGAGCTCACGATCAGCCATCCATGAATGCAAATCAGGAACTGGAGCCACACTGTCCAGATTGATGCCCAAGTGACGAGGTGCATGGCCATATAGCACTTCAAAGGGGGAACGGCCCAGAGCAGAGTGATCTGACGTGTTGTACCAATACTCGGCGAGGGGAAGCCATTGTCGCCATCTGGCCGGACAGGAACTGCAGAAACAGCGAAGGTAAGTCTCCATACACTGATTGACCCGTTCCGTCTGTCCGTCGATCTGAGGGTGATAGCCCGAACTGCGTTTCAATGTGGTACCAGCCATGCCAAACAAGAATTGCCAGAAGGTGCTGGAGAAAATGCGGTCTCGGTCGGACACAATGGACAGAGGCATTCCATGCAGGCGATAAACTTGATCCAAGAAAACTCGAGCAACAGAATTAGCCTTGAACGGATGATGAAGTGGAAGGAAGTGTGCATACTTTGAAAACAGATCAACAACAACAAGAATGGAATTGGCAGAACCTGACAGCGGCAAGCCTTCCACGAAGTCCATGGAGATATCCTACCAAGCACCGAGTGGAACGAGGCGAGGGTCGGAGAAGACCGGGATAAACCTGCGATCCGGTTTAGCTCGGAGCACACCGAGCATGTCCGAACAAAAAGACCGGATTGCCTTCTTCATGCCGGGCCAATAGAAGAGTTGCTTGATACGGCGATAGGTGACAGGAGCCCCGTGAGTGGCCACCGGCCGGATCGGCATGAAGTGCCCGAATGACTTTTGGACCTGGCACACAAGGATGAGCACCGAGCCACACTTGGCCTTTGTACCGAATCACACCATTCAGCAAAGAAAATGACCAACGGGGTGATCGAAGCCGATTGCACGAGTCGCGGATCCACCGCCACAAGATTCCGGATCGATATCGCCAACAACTCAGCGAGCCAATGATGTTTGATCTGAAGAAATGGCGAGAAGGTCGTCGGGATGATGCGGGCGGAATGAGCATCGCCCGCTGCGTTCGGAGCCTTTGCGATACACGATCTATGACCGGAGCCCCATTAATCGGTGAACACCTTCATTTGGTTGCCGTGTGAAGACGCGTTGCTCGTTAAGATGAGTGAGGCTTTGGTGATCCGTGTGTATGACGAATTCACCCCGAGGAGATAGTGGCGCCATCGATCGACGGCCATCAAGATTGCCAAATACTCCTTCTCATACACGGTGAGACCACGATTTTTACGACGAGAGGCTTTATCGATGAAGGCGATAGGATGACCACGCTGAAGCAAGACAGCCCCAATACCAAATCCTGACGCATCTGTCTCAATATGAAATGGAATAGTGAAATCTGGCGGTGCGAGGACCGGTGCCGTAGACATGGCTGTCTTGAGCAAGTCGAAGGCCTTTGCCCTGTAGAGGAGTCCACACAAACAATCGGGTCCTTGCGCAACAGTGCGGCTCGGGGGCTTGGCGATGACGCCAAAAGTTCTTGATTTAACTTACGATAGTAGCCGGCTAATCAGAAATCCCACGAAGATCTTTAACAAGAGTGTGCCGAGGCCGAGTTCACTATTGCGGCAACTTTGGCGGGGATCGGTTGACGATCAAAGAAGATCGACGACATGCCCCGAATAAGAAATAGACTCCAATCCGAACGCACTTTGAGAGTTTCAACTTCCACCGATCACGCCGCAGCCATTCAAACACTTGGGTGAGATGCATAGCATGTTCTTCCGAGTTGGGTGAACACCGAGGATATCATCAAAGAAGGCGATAACAAAACGCCGCAATCCACGGTGCCAAGGTAACGTTCATGGCACCCCGAAACGTTCTCGAGCGCCTGTCGGACCGAAGGCCATCACTTTGAACTCGTCGCCCAACATGAGTTTGGAACGCCGTCTTGTACTCTTCACCGGCCTTGAGCGGGATGCGGTGGAATCAAAAGACGGAGATCAAGAGTGGAGAACCAACGGCGCCCGCTAATTCGTCCATTAAAGCGATCGAATACGAGCACCGGATACTTGGATTTTTTGGTCAAGGCATTGGTGGCGGAAATCCACGCAAAAGCGAAGGAGCCGTCCTTTTTTCTTAACAAGCGGGACGGGGAGGCGAAAGAGCTAGAGCTGTTTTGTATGATACCACGAGACAGCATCTTTGCACTGAGTCTCAATCTCGTCCTTAAGGCGTGGTGGATAACGATACGGCCTCCACGAACACCGGTTGTGCGCCTTCAATCAAGGGAATCTCATGATCACGAGCACGAGACGGCGGCAAGCGGGTGGGCTCTTGAAACAAGTGCGATATCGATCAATGACCGCAGAATGCTTGATCGGGTACCGATGAGGGAGACCGTAGAGCTAGAGCTATCGAAGTATCGGTCACTTGCAACAACACGTGAGATGGGGAGTTAGATACAATTCCTTGCAAAAACCCCCGGTTGTCATGAGGAACATACTGACTGTTTGCGACTCAATCCACCAACATTGGGCTGTGGGCATCCGGCCAATCCATGCCAATAATAATATCAAATCGACCCAATTGCAAGATCTTGGGATCGAGGCCGAAAGTGAACCGCCCGACAGGACCAAGGCACCCGACGAAGAGTAAAATTGCTCAAGAAACTCACCACCAAGAACTTTGTAGATTGTGGCGACGGCACTGCATCGATTCCTCGTATGTGCCAAGGTCTCATTGATGAAGGAGGACGAGCTGCGTGAATCAATAAGGACACGGACAGAAATTGTTGCACAAGCCCATCCAGCAGATCGGTCCGATGAGACGAACACCCGAGATAGCGGTCGGGAGATGGCCATCATGATTTGTTCAGGGAGGTGTAGACTCGAACTCAGCCGGCCAATGAATCATCCGAGGAGAAGGAATCCCAAACAAAGATCAGCGCATGCAAAATCTCGGGGCACAACGATGATCACGAGTATACTTAGCATTGCACTTGAAACCGAGACCCGCTCGACAGCACGCTTTGAGCTCGCGATGGCGTAGTCGGTTGACGAAGAGCCGGGGGACGATATGGTCGAAAAGTAGTAGCCGCCGCCCGGGTGCCTTGTCGAGGGCGTTGCGGGGCGGTGGTGGTGAGCGAGGAAGTGCCAACGGCGCCACGGATCTTTGGCGCACACCGTGTCGTCGAAGAAGACCAATCACCGATGCGTGCACCCACGCGGGCGCGTCGCCCCGGCCGCCTCCCCGCAACCGAGCGAGGGGAACAAGCGTGCTCGAGGTTTGGTGGACTCATAACCGGAACAATTGCCTTGATCTCGGGTTTGAGACCATCAATGAAGCGCATGGTGAAAAACATTGGGTGCGTGGAGGCTGAATAGGCATTTAGGTGATCGACGAGCTCACATAATTGAGTGATATACTCATTGGCGGTGGAAGTCGGACGCACATGGAACAATTGGCGCATCGGATATTCCTTTCGATTGCGATCGAAAGCGGTCATGCGGGGATTTGACAAAATGTGGTCCAATCGAGGAATGGAATTTGTGGAATGATGGATTGGAACCACAAGGGCCGGACCATCCATGTGCATCCGCACCACGTAAAGCCACATATGCCGAGGAACACCATACATGATGAAATACTTCTCACTGCGAGGCGCCCCGAGGCGTGGGTTGTCTCCCCGAGAAACGAGGGAAATCGAGCTTAGGCATACGACCTTGGTTGGAAGTGTTGTGAGAGGAGATTTGGGAAAAATCGGGCAGCATCCGTGGTGGTGGTGTGGATAGGGAGGGCATGGTATGGAATGGTTGTACTATGGATTGAGTAGGAGGTGGGGGTTCTTTGGTATAGGTTGGGAAGCGAAGGGGGTTGTGGGTG
Source organism: Hyparrhenia diplandra (assembly GCA_015847255.1). Taxonomy (NCBI): domain Eukaryota; kingdom Viridiplantae; phylum Streptophyta; class Magnoliopsida; order Poales; family Poaceae; genus Hyparrhenia; species Hyparrhenia diplandra. The sequence continues at coordinate 21,549 of JADLZK010002804.1, forward strand.
TGGTTCTTTGAAACGGTGGTGGATGAACTGGATTTGGGTGTACGGGCATGGACATAGGGAGGGCGTGGAAGGGGAGAACGGGGTGGTGGATCCGGAGGCTTACGGATCTTAGGGACATGGAGCATGGTCGTGACCGAACCATGGCCACCGTCCCCGTAATCGATGTAGCGCAGTTGCCGGCCGGGCCCGTCGGCGTGTGCTTTCCGGCAGTCGCGCGCGACGCCGACGGACGAAGGAGTCCCCATGATGCCAGGCGTGGCGGCATTTTGTCGAACACGCGCGCGCTCCCAACCCGCATCGGCTTCTTCACCTTCAACTTGAGGTCGCCGAGCTCGCCCTGGGCCTCGGGCCTCCGAGGATGCGATGTCGTCGGATGGTCGCTGAAGGGCCTTCACACGATCGTCACGGGCCGAACGGACTGCTCAGTGCATGCCCTCCGGCTCGACGCTGGTGCTCGAGGGGCGGGTCGGCGGGCCGGGCGATTCGAGGGCGGTGAGGCGCGGTCGACGGACGCGAAGACGCTCGGCCGCCCAGCGGTGGCGATCTCGTCGTAGCGACCTTCGAGGTCGGCGAACCCAGCGCGCATCTCCGCTTCGCCTCGCGGATCTCGGTGAGGACGAGCCTGCGGCGTGGGATCCATGGCGCCACAGGACTTGCGGAGGCGGGTGTAGTGGTAGTGAGGTGGAGGAGGGTCCGTAATCGGTGGCTAACTGATACCAATTGTAAGGAATCGGAGCTTGGGGAAGGAGAAGAACAAAGACGAGAATAGTTGAGGCGAATCTTAGAACGAGTTTGAAAATATTCGATACAATTCTTCCTCCTCTCCCATCCTTTCCCTCTCTGCTACTTATACATCACACGAGCCAGCTTGGGCCTTGGAAACGAGCGTTGGGCCGGCGAGTCCTCTTGGGCCGTGTTGGCGAAGTCCTTCCAGGTGAGTCAGGCGAGGCTGGGCGCGAGCCTGACGAAGTTGCTTCTGCATCTTGGCTGCTGACATCAAGGTAGTAGCTGCTCACCAAATGTGGTGTAATACAACACTGTCATCAACGGTTTCTTTAGTGATGGCCAGGAAATCTTACAGCCTGTTCTTTGAAATGCAGGTGTTTCACCGAACATTGTGACATACAACACAGTAATTGATGACCTGTGCAAAGCTGAAGCGGTTGACAGCTGGGGGCGTCTTCCAGCAGATGATTGATAAAGGTGTGAAGCCAAACATTGTGACGTACACTTGTCTGATCCATGGATACCTCTCTACAGGACAGTGGAAAGAGGTGGTTTCAAGGTTGAAAGAAATGTCTGCACGTGCTCTGGAGCCAGATGGTGTTACTTATGGTCTGCTTCTGGATTATCTATGTAAGAATAGAAATTGCAGTGAAGCTCGAAATTGTTTTGACTCTATGATTAGGAAGGACATAAAACCTGATATAACTATCTATGGCATTATGCTTCATGGATATGGTACCAAAGGAGCTCTCTCTGAAATGCACGGTCTCCTGAATTTGATGGCAGCAGATGGTATTTCACCTGATCATCACATCTTTAACGCTATGTTCTGTGCATATGCTAAACAGGGAATGATAGATGAGGCGATGCATATGTTTATCGAAATGAGGCACCAAGGATTGAGTCCTAATGCCTTCAATTATGGAACATTAATAGATGCACTTTGCAAGTTTGGAAGAGTGGATGATGCTGTGCTCCAATTCAATCAGATGATCAATGAAGGAGTGACTCCTGACATTGCTGTTTTTACCTCTATTGTTTATGGACTCTGCTCTGTTGACAAATGAGATAAGGTTGAGGGATTGCTTTTTTGAAATGCTGAATCAAGGGATTCGCCCTAACATCGTGTTCTTCAACACGATATTGTGTAACTTATGCAGAGAAAGGGCGGGTCATGGAAGCCCAGAATCTCTTTGACTTGATGGTATGTGTGGGTCTAAGGCCTGATGTTATCTCATACAATACATTAATAGATTGTTACTGCTTAGCTGGTAGAATGGATGTAGCAGAGAAGGAGCTGTACCTCAATATATGATTAAAAGTGGAAAACAGGTGTCCATTTGCACATACAACATAATTCTAAATGGGCTTTGCAAAAACAATTGTGTTGATGAAGCATTCAAAAATGTTTCAGATCCTGTGTTCTAAGAATCTTCAACTTGACATTATGACTTTCACCATCATGATTGATGCTTTGTTCAAAGTTGGCAGAAACTCACGAATGTTGAACAATCCTAGCATTTTATCCATACCTTATTGATTCAACTTTTAAAACTCCTGGACCAACTTTGTTCAACATCTTTAGTGTGCATCATTATAGTTGGTTTACTCTGAGTGGCACCAATATCAGATGGCAATAATGGTTGTATGTAATCTCTGAAAAAATTTCCAACCTGAAGCCCAAAAATGCAGAATTTGGACCCGTTTCGAGATTTCTAACAGTATTTTGGGTACTCTATAATTTCATCAAACTACGTAGTTCTCGGAGTTCTGAAGCCCAAACATGTAGAATCTGAATTGTTCTCATCCTCGTATGATAAATTAGGAAAACAAGAGAAGTGCAGTATGGAGTAGCATTTTCCTGCATTTCATGCAGGAAATAAGGCTTACATCATACTCAAACTACCCCTTGCCTAATTGGGCAGTATTTATCCCTCCAAACATCACCCAAAAAATTAATTGAGCAACTTGTTTTTATCTCTAAAAAATTCAATTGACCAGATTTTTTTTTTTTTTGAGAGTTCATCTGCTGAGCAGCTTTGTTACAATTTCCATTGAACAATCTCACAGACCAAGGTGTAATTCTGCTCGCCAAACTGCAGAATTAGTATTATGTAGGCTTCACACAACATGAAGAGAAGAGGTCTCCCTATGCCTGCTCCTCCAGGAATTGAGAAAAGGGTTCTCTAGTTCTCTCCTTCAGCTATATGTAAAATTCACTGATCTCATCATCTTAAATAAGTGATTTTCATTTTTCATAGGAACACAGTAGTACATAAATCAGCCATGGAAAAATTTTCTGCAGACTATGCATTGTACTTGTGCATGAATGCATGATCTTTTTTTTTAGAAAAAGCATACTGTGTTCTAATGAACAGAGTAGTTGGCATTTTTCCATGGAGGAGATGCCATGGTATCATTGAGAATGTCATGTCCTGCTTTGTTACCTATTCCTAGTACTAGACAGCTATTGGGTGATATACTAGTACTGATAACACAACAGCACTGCAGCAGGCAGGGCGACCAGATCAGGGGCTACCTGTTTCTTATCTAGTCATCTATGAATTTTGTTCTTCGTTTCATGTATCCTGCCCTGTTATTTCCTACGCATTATTTTGTACTGTATTCAGCCGTGGCACAATTTGTGACATTATGTTTTGATGATTCGTGCTTTTCTTTGTGTTGGTGAGAAGCTGATTTCTTTCTATGAGCAAAATGTTGGTTAGATCCCTAGTCTGTTACTAAGACTTATTACAGATTTACCGTTTACAGGATTTTGACAAATTTGGACCTTGGGAGTGATCATACAACAGATGATACACAAGATTTAGAATTAGCTTTACATTTCGAGGTGAGAGTGCTGAAGTTCTTGATTGCATGCAGAGATGGCTTGCAAGAATCAGTCTGCATGATATATGTTCCATTCTTTGTTACTGAAAATATAGGGAATTCTAAGTATTTTAATCCGTCTTAGCTATGATCTCTCTTTTAGTTCGATATTTCGCAGGATAGTTCAACATTAGCTTCTGTTATCAGTAGATGATCCTATTGGTAGCTTCTGTTACCAGTGATGCATTGAAACCATAGACACAGAATGTGCAGACGATCTAGACATCGTTTATCTGCCTATTTTGTCACATGCACCATAGAGTCCACACAATACCCACTGCTTAAGCAACCTTACCTGCAAGGTGCTACGGCATTTGAGTGCAGAACAAGATGAAAAATGTGAGGGGTCCATGATACTATATTTTCTGCTGCATCTATATATGAAGTGATGTGGCTCAGATGGAAGACTCATGCTGGGCAGTATGGGAGCTCGGCTGGGACCTGAAGCATCTTCAAGAGAGCAGCGTCTGAGAAAGCTTCTGTTTCTTTGATTAGTACTAGTTCACAGTTCGGTTTTGGCTCTGTAGTGCCATCTGTTGTCGGTGGGTTCAGCCTGTTGCTGCCCAGGTTCATCGTTTGGTAGCTTTCTGTTATTCAGGGTCGATATTTGAAACCTTTACCCGGCACTTATTTGCTTCAGATGTTTAGCCATCTGCTACGCTGTATGTAAGAAGGATGATATGGTCTGTTGACCCCTTTAATAGCCGGGGCTCTGCCCTTAAACGCTGAAAAATTTTCCTTGGGCAATTGTCTTCACATAATGAACCGGTTTATCCCTGGGTTGGCATCGTGGACCAGCACGACGAGACGTGGCCTCGCCGGCTGCCGCTGCCGGCCGCGCGAGCGTGGGGCGCATTACTCGGCCTTGGTTACGTGCAGCAGTCGATCCTTGACCCGCGTGGTCCACTGTCAGGCGCGTTCTGGGCTGGCTGTGTAGCAGCTGTCCTGTCCAGCCAACCCCGCCGCCGCCCGAAATGTGCCTGACAACGAGCAGGCTACAGCTTGCAGAATGCAGATTGCATTTGGTATGCTACAGTGGGCATACCTTCACTGTGAAGCTAGTACTCATCAGTGAGTACTCATCAGTTACTAGTAGTACGCGTACTTTTTGTAGGCCTGTCGTCTAGCTTGAGGAGGAGTCCGCGTGCGTTAGCGTGAAACGTCGTATAATCCTGCGGCCCATGGCCCATGGTTCACTGCGAGACTGGACAATATTGGTTGTGTACACGCGTGTTCCCACATGAGATCAGTCCATGCCTGGTTCCTTCGTTATCCCGCCGCTCACGACACGGTTCCAACTCTTGTTTCCCTGGAAAACAACTAGCACCGCACCCGATGGGTCGGCGATCGCGTCGCCTGGCACCCCGTGCCCGCGCATCATATAAAAGCCGCCCCCAGCCCTTACCGCCTCAGCAGCTAGCCCCAGCCCCAACAGCTATTTCTATTTCACCAGCTTTACCTCCTCGCACGTCCGATCCGCACGCTTGTTCTCGCGTCAAGGCCGGCGACAGAGGACACCACACCGGACAACCTCGAGAAGAGGCATCGGCAACGCCGAGCACTAGCAGTCAGCCGGGCAAGGTACACATCTACTTCCCTCTCATATCTCGATTGATTTGCCGGCACACAGTTTTGGAGCCTCTCACGCCACCAGCTGGGTGGTCGTCAATGGTGTCCTAGCTAGGTGTTTCGCTCCTGATCGAAATGCCGGTTTTGCTGATCCAATGCTGACTATGCTAGTTTTGATCTGTAGCAGTTGGTTGTTCTTGTGAGTTCGTTGTGACGTGTAAAACTAACTTCCAAAGGCGAAATGGCCGTAGGAGAGTACTGGGACTTGAAACGCAATTGTTGGAATCGGCACATGGCATTCCAAATTGTCTTTATTACTCTACTAAAAAAACACGGCATGCTTTAATCTTTTTTAAAAAAATGATTCACAGTTTCACACCCAGGAAGTATACGTTGGATTCACACCGTTGAGCAATCAATTTGGTCTCATTATAACCCCGTGCGTCGGTGCATTTGCATGCAGATTGATTCAGACGAGCACCTCGAGGAGCGGCCGATGATGCACGGGAACGGGCACGGGCACGGCCGTGTCCACCCGGCGTCCTCCAGCTCCGACTTCTCCGGCGAGATGAACCAGTCCGTGTCCGACCCCTCCTCCAGCCCGCTCTACAGCTTCCACTTCGAGAAGCCCGTCCCGCCGCCGCAGCAGCCGGGCACGTACGTGGTGCAGGTGCCCAAGGACAAGGTCTTCCGCGTCCCGCCGCCCGAGAACAAGCGCCTCTTCGACCACTACACCCGCCGCGCCAAGCGCCGCCGCGGCCGCTCCTGCGTCCGCGTCTGCGGGTGCCTGCTCGCGGGGGCAGTCGCGCTCGCCGTCCTCGCCGCGGCGCTCGCCGGCGCCGCGTACCTGGTCCTCAGGCCGAAGCAGCCCGCGTACGCGGTCCAGGCGCTCGCCGTGTCCGGCCTCGCCGGGCTCAGCAACGCCTCGTCCTCCGCGTTCTCGCCGGGGTTCGACGCCACCGTGCGCGCCGACAACCCCAACGGCAGGCTCGGCGTGCGCTATGAGGGAGGCCGGAGCCGCGTCTCCGTGTCTTACGACGGCGTGCTCCTGGCCGACGGCGACGGCGCGTGGCCGCCGTTCTATCAGGGGCCCCGGAACGTGACGGTGTTCGTGGCCAAGGCGAAGGGGTCCGGGATACGGTTCTCGCAGCGCGTGCGGGGGCAGATGGCCGCGGCGGAGCGGCTCCGGTCGGTGCCGTTCGACGTGGACGTCGAGGTGCCCGTGCGCCTCCAGCTCGGCAAGGTCAGGACGTGGGCCGTGCCGGTGCGGGCGCACTGCACCGTGGCGGTCGACAGGCTCGCCGCCGACGCCAAGGTGGTGTCCACGTCGTGCGACGTCAAGGTGCACCTCCTGTCCTGGAGGAACTGACGATTCTTGTTTGGTTTAGGATATGTTTTCCGCCATTTGTAAGTTGGTTTGATCGAGCAGTATGGATCATATCATCGTAATGCAAAATCATGGATGCTGTGAATTTTTTTGATGAAAATGGATGCTGTGAAATTGGCTTGCGACTTATGATGTAGTTGAGTTGCCCACCTGTGTTCTTTTGCTCAAGCATTGCACCTGAACAACGCTATTGGAAACTGATTGCCCACCTGTGTTCTTTTGCTCAAGCATTGCACCTGAACAACGCTATTGGAAACTGAATTCAGGTCTTGGCGACATGATTTCCAGTTGTAACTTCAATTCCAAACAACGCCTGTCGTGTTGGTGACATGATCACCTGAATACTGGGTAAACTGTACGGGTGAATTGACTGTAATGTTTTGTCCAAGTACAACTCAAATTTGCACCATGACCCAAAAGTTTTCCACTTACAATCACTTATTCCTCAAAACACTTACCATCGCTTGTAATTCTCCTTAGTGTTTTTATAGTAGTAATAAAACAGTATCATTAGTCATATCACATGGGAATCTCACTACTAAGACTGTTTTATACTAAATGTGCACCATGACCTGTTGCATTTCTGCTCTACACTGTACTACTAAGACTGTTTGTTTGTCAAATCATTCTCGTGAATCGTTATATCCGAGCAGCTAACGATAGCCTGGCTTATTTTTCTTAGGGAAAATATCGTCCAAGTCTACACCAGAGAAATTGTCGTGACCTTTGCTATTATTTTCTTTGCTGCTTTCGCACTTGAATACTGAGATCTGCATAACCGCTTCGAGTTCTCAATTTCTTTCTGAACACGTTGGTGCGCCTCCACGAACCTCAACTGATAACTCAGTCGAAAACGACAATGCTGTTGTTATCTCTGGCCTCCGCGTCGCTGCGTGCGTGAGCCTTAAACAAGGTTTCATGCGTACAATAATACAACGCGATGACCCAGCTTCAACAGTACTGTATATTGCGCCACGGAGAAGCTTTCAAAAAGAGAGAGAGAGACGTGCGTGCAACATGAACACGTAGATCAGATCCAAACAGAACGACGATACAGCAGCCGCTTGCCAAGCAGCACGCATACAGCCAGAAAAAATTTCGATTTCAGATAATCTCGATGAGATTTAGCGCGGGAAAGCACAAGTGCCTCTGATTCTTCGATTAATATAAAGCCAGTGGTCCCGTACATAGACCAATATAATATACAATGTGCTTTGGTCAGCTTGGCTACGCTAAACACGTACCCAGACTGATGCAGATGCGGCACATGATTGGCATTTATGTTGAAGCAAACGCAAAGACAAGTTAAGAGACGAAGATGAATTCGGATAAGCACCCGTAACCGTACAAGGTTGGTAGCGCGTCGCGCGTCGCAGTGTCAGCTTGTGATCATCTCATATCGTAGCGTGCGGCGAGGGAGCGATAAACCCAGGTCGCTGTAAGCGGACGAGACGACGCCATCGGCCATCCTGATCCGCCTCCGGCTGCTCCTGCGCCTGGCCTCGCATGACAAAAGGCCCCGGGCACAATCCCTGTGGCCCATGTAGCCGGGTTAGAAATGGACCCGCCACCACGGCCCGTGCGTCGCGGCGGCATGTGCAGTGCAGGCGCGGCGAGGCGAGCGAGCGAGATGCGTGGCTGCTTGCAGGCTGCAGCTGGCTGCTGCGCGCACGGAGCGGACATGCTCGTGGTGCCGCGTGCGTCAGCGCCTGGGTCGTTTTCGGCAATGCCGGCTGCCGGGCCGCCATGCCAGGCGGCGGGGTGGATCCTGGCGTGTTCGCTCGGCCTGGGCGGAGCACAAAGGGGAAGGGAAGGGAGGGACGAAGAGATAACGTCCACACCGGTCGGATGCGCTGATTGATTGAGCCAAAAATGATTGCACACACAGATTGATTGATGATTCTGATCCGTGCTAGTGCTACAGCGAGCTCGTACGTTGATTGAATGGGAGTAGTACTCGCTTGTACTGATCCGAACGAGTTTGATTGCATGCTGATACTGACATTCTTGTACGTAGTAGCTTGCGGTTCCGTTCCGCGGCAGGACAAGAACCCATCATCGTCGGCTCATCAGCGGCCGGGATCGATCAAAATCGGGCGTTTTTCGCGTCCCCTTCCTTCCCGGCGGCGACTCCTGCTGGCTGCTGCAGCGGCGCAGCCTGCCTTGGGCGGAAAAAACGTCGTGCACAGGGCACCAGCACACCACTCGATGGTTCTTTTGTCTCTTGCTTGTCGCGTCGCCTTGTAGCGCGGCGCGACAAGGTGGGGGTGGGTGGTTCACTTGCTCCAGCCGTTTTTCCCCGTGGTTACTCGTGACGACTTCTGCTGCCGACGTCGACTCCACTAGATGCATGTACAATATGCCGATGTGAGCAAATCAGAGTACGGCCGGAGACCGAGAGGAGCATCCATATCAGCAGTCGTCACGCACGGGAAAAACAGCAACCTACCATGGAATTCCAGGGAGAGAGTTCGATCGTTCTCTGTCGATTAGTATCTCGTTGTGGCCATTCCTGGCGGTTTGACTGGACTGGGGTTATTATTTCTCAAATTTTGTCCAGGTCCGTGCAGTGTAATGGGCGATAGTGTTTCTTTTTTCCCTCGGCCATTCCCGTCTCGTTTGGCTGCAAGTACTAATTTTTAAGGTCTCCAAAGTAAGAGCCGACTAGTAAACAAAGGTTGCTCGCCGTGCCGGCTTCGTTCTGCCGGCTTCGATCTACTGCTACTCTACAAGATCAAAGCATGGCGCTACGACAAGGATATTCCTTCAAATTAAATCCTAAGGATGGCAATATGGTAAAGGATTTTGTGTATGTATTCTATAGCAGAGAGATACTTATATGCGTTGTCAGGTACAGTACTACTACAACCTACTATGGATTTATTTTAACACGTCCGTATCAGCCAGTATCTCGGTGTTCCGGCCATTCCTGACGCTTTGACTCGTGCTTATTTGCTGTGATTTACTCCAGGTCTCATCCGTGGTGATGGGAGGTAGGGTTCTTTAATTAATTCACAGTCATTCGCTGCTAATCCAGTATTGCTGTCTCGATTATTGGTGTTCCTGTTCTCTTGGCACCTCAGGCGTTATTTAAATGCGCAATCCCCAAATGGTCTATAAGCTAATCAGCACCTTGACGTGATATGTTCCTCTCAGTTACTAGCTATTCCATCTGTTTTATAAAGATTGCTCATGATATGTTCCTTTCAGTTACTGGCTATTCCATCTGTTTTGTGAAGATTGCTCATGATATGTTCCTTTCAGTTACTAGCTATTCCATCTGTTTTATATATAAAGATTGCTCATGGTATGTTCCTTTCAGTTACTGGCTATTCCATCTAACTTTATCTTCACCTGGCTATTGCCTACTTTATTTAATGCCCACTTTTAAATTCCTATGGGTCCGCGTTTAACACACAAATTAACATACAAATAGTCAATTTAAGACAATATTTTTTATTTTCAAATTATGAGACATTTTTGAGTTTTCTAGATACATAACTTTTGCTACGCGGCAAGACAATGTATCTTTTAAAATTTAAAAGGTCTAATAATTTGGAATGGAAATGATTGATTCTAGATAAAATCAAAATAGCAATTTTATAGTATACATAAAGTTTTTTTGTTTGTAAATTTAACAACGGGATAAACAGTTTGGCCCATTTTGTTTACTCCATTTAAAATAACAATATGTATCATTTAACTTTGTCATTTGCCCTAAGTTATCTATGCGTAGGCGAATACGGAGTACATCCTTTAACAATTAGAGTCTTTTAAAACTGCTTCATCAATTATGCTCCATAAATTATAATGTGGACTAGCTAAAAAAAACTTGGAACTTCAACACTTCTTTAGATGCTCTCTTAATTTCACTTTTTCGCCTAAAGTAGTTGCCTGCAAAACATGAAGGGAAGCGATCTCAAATATATATCTTTTTTTTTTTTTAGGAACTCAGATATATATCCTTATGTACACCTTTCCCAATGAAACTGCGCTTCTTCTTTTGATAGAAAACTCAAACAGTGGCCATGTCTAGTTCAGATTTTGGAGTGCCAAAATACACCGTAACACATTATAGCAATTTCGTTTTGTGTATGGTAATTATTGTATTGACTAATTAGATTCAAAACGTTCGCCTCAACCAAATTTTACAATTAGTTTTTGATTTTAGCTATATTTAGTACTTTTGATGTGACAAGTGATCATTTTTTTGCATTTTGCATTTTGGAGGTTTGTGTTTTTCTTTTTCTGAACAAAGTGGTTGCCTACCATCTGTTGTCCGGACCGTCACGAAATAAACCACGATCTTTTGTCATTTGTCACTGTCAAAACAGGGCTCCAGAAGGTAGTAGAAAAGTAAAATAAACGGACGTATCAAAATTTGTTTAGGCCCGCTGCCATGGCATCTGCATCTGGCCATCCATCCGCCTGCCGATCGCGTCCGTCGCGTGACCGGACCGGACCTCGTCATCGTTATCCCCGTAACGCCGTCGGGGCCGCCACGCCGTCGCGGAGCGCGAGCGCCAACGAATCCCCTCGCTCGCCCTGGCGGTGGCGGGGCCCGCGCTTTGCCTCCCCCGAGAATCCTACCACTCTACTACTCCTACTCCTACTACTGGTATTAAACGCCGCGTCGAGCCGAGCGGCCGGCGCGTTTCTCCTCGCTCGCGCTAAACTAAAGGAAACCGTCCGTTCCCCCGAAGCCCAGAGCCAAAAATCCCCCTTCCTCCTGCAGCAGCAGCCCTCCTCCCCTTCCTCCTCGCGAATTCGCCACCCGGCCTTAACAAATCGGGCTGCTGGGTCTCGAAGCTGAGCTGTGCTCCAGCCGGCGAGCTATTCGTTGGTTTTCCAGCCTGAAGGCGCCGAATTTTCGGCCGTTGCTGGAGTGGAGTTGGGCGAGGAGGCTGTGGTGGCCGGCTCGGCGGGTCTGGATCCGGCTGGGTTCCGGCGACAGATCGGGTTCTTGGAGTAGGGCATTACTTCGGACTCTTGAGGTGTCCGTAGCGGCACTGCGTGGTGACCCTTTTTTGAGGTAAATCCTTGTCTTATTGTATACTCTCCAGTTTTATCTACTTATCTGTCTGCAGATAGAGTCATAGTCAATTCTCTTCTCAGTTTTAATGGCTTGCCATCGTCTTCATTTTATTACAAGTAGCTATACTGCCTGGCGATTTTAGAAGTAATAATACTGCCTGGCGATTTTAGTGATATTTTTTCATCTTCTATCTGATATGTATAAATATGTGATACTGCTTGCTTAGGCTTATAGTTTGGTTCAGTTCGTTTCCTACATCAAAATCAAACTTCTGTGATGCATGTTGTTCTGTACAACTAGTAGCTTGCTTTCTCCGTCGACCGTCGAATGCGTTGTTTACTATAGTTCGTTGCCTCTTTTGTTTCAGGAAACCAATTGAGTTCGAAGACCTGAAGATTTATTAGCTGGCCCACACCATTCTCTTCTCGACAATAAAAGATTCAGCTGTTTCTTAGAATTTTCTGAAGAAGCAGATAGAGACGACTTTTGGACCGGGCAATGCATACCAAGGCTCGCATCCACGCGGACCCGGTCCTGGACTTTGACCAGTTCGACTGCTTGCCCGATTCTCTTGTGCTGCTGATCCTGAACAAGCTCGAGGACGTGCGTTCACTTGGCAGGTGCTCAGCTGTGTCCAAGCGATTCAGTGGCCTGGTTCCCCTTGTCCACGATGTGTGTGTCAAGATTGACCACGTTGTGACTGTGGACGGCGACTCTGATGACGCTCTGAACCTGTCGTCGCCAAAGCCCCACAGCATCATCTCACATTTGTTCAAGCTGATGCTGTTCGCGATCGCCAAGCCCTTCCATGACATGCGGAGTCCCAATAGCGCAGGGCGGCCGCTGTTCCCTCAGCTGTCCCAGCAGTCGCCTGCACAGGTGCTCAAGAACTTCTCCCATGTTCGCAATCTTCAGGTGGAGCTCCCCTCTGGAGATGTTGCCGTTGAGGAGGGGTTCTACTCAAGTGGCGGGCTGAATATGGCAGTACGCTTCAGAATTGTGTCATCCTGGGTGGAACCTTGGTGGATCGCAAGGCTGCTGCTGGCAGCGGGCATGAGCCATCGCCGTTGGATGACAATGGAAGCATGCCAGAATCTTTCTATACCAATGGTGGGCTGAAACTCCGTGTCGTGTGGACTATCAGCTGTTTGATTGCTGCATCGACGAGGCATTATCTTCTCCGATCAATCATCAATGACCATCCAACACTGAGGAGCCTAGTCTTGGCAGATGCTGAGGGGCAGGGTGCACTCTCCATGGGGAAGAGCAGCTGAAGGATTTCAGGGAAAACCAGTTGTCAGCCTCGCCATGTTCTAACAGGACACAGGTACCAGCATGCAACATGAAGCTCAAGTACGCCCAGTATCTCGAATTGCCTGGTGGCTTGGCGTTGCAAGGTGCAACCTTGCTTGTCATCAAGCCTGCCAGTGATGGTAGCAGCAGTGGCCATGGCAATCGGAAGGAAATTGAAGCCTTTGTTTCAGGCGCGTTCGATGGACCCTTGAGGTTTGCTGCGAAGGCGCTGATGAAGAGGCGCACCTATCTCCTGGAGATGAATGGGTTCTAGAGACCTTGAATTGCCATATTATATCTTGCTTTTTTGGTGCTTTCTATGAACAGGGGCATCTGTCTCCTGTCTGATCTTTGTACAGTATAACCATCATAGTGGATGATATGATATCAGATTAAAAATTGAGATGTCTGGATGTGCACGGTGGCAGCACACCGTTTGTGCCTGCTGAAAACACTTGTAGCATGAAGTATGTGTGTTTTCCGTTGCTCAATGAAAGGCGTCCAAGGAGGATACATTTCCCAGGAAGTGCTGCAATGAAGGCAGCCCGCAGCCTAGTAATGTCTGTTGGTCATCCCTAATAAGGAAGCTGCTATATCCTTCGCATGCCTGAACATACCCCAGTTCAAATCAGATGTTATCCTGATAACATCTGATTTAGGAAGCTGTGTACTCTCTCTCTCTCTCTCTCTCTCTCTGTAGCATTTTTTTTTTTTTTTTTTGAGAATTTCTCTCTGAAACATGTGTATACTGTCGGGGTTTTTTTTTTAGAAGAATGTGTACTCTCTCGTGGTCTCGTTCTTAATGTCCCTGCAACATAAGCCCATCCCATGCACCATTCAAGGCCCACTCTTCAGCCCACGATGATTTTTATTTTTTATCTTTTTAATAATTGTCAAAAAAACCCTAGTTGTACATTTTCTTTTTTAGAACAACTAACCTTTTCGCCGAGACATAGTGTCATGCCAGCGTGTTTCGCGTGGCCAAAAAAATTTCTAAAAACCAATCTAGCTGGAATTAGGTCATGTTTGGTTTAGGGACTTTTTTAGTCTTTGGGACTAAAAAAGTCTCTTTTAGTCCTTACTAAACCAAATGTAAATGACTTTTTTTTTTTAGACTTTTCCACTATTAGTCTCTAGAAGACTCTCTTGGAGGGACTTTTTTATTAGTCCCTAGGACTAAAAACAGTTTAGCCCTAGCAACCAAACATGACCTTAGAGTTAGAATTTCTTTTAAAAAGGATAAAAAAACAATATTGTCCATGATTGAATCGTTCTTCTCCTAACTTATAAATATTTGATAAATTACAAATATTTGATAAATTACAAATATTTGATAACCATACGGCTCAATCAATCTCTCGGATCTGTCGGTCTAGTCCTTCGGAGGTGTTTATATAGGTAGGGTTTTTACGACGTGTAACGCCTAAGTTGTACTGTGTTTTTTTTTTTAAAAAAAAAAAAACTGATAGGCCTTGGCCCGTATGGTACCCTGTAGTCAAGCTCACGTTAGAGGTAGACTTTCCTTACTACACTACACGGTCCTTTGTTTGGGCATTGTAGCTGGAGCAATATTTTTTTTTCATAATTTTTTTAATCTTTATGAGCACTATGTCTTATTTCCTCTTTCCTAAAATATATATAGTCATAATACAAATTTTACGACAAATTAGTAAGAGAGAATATAAAAGACACATTTACCCTCTTTTTATTTTCTAATTAGATGTTGTCATTGTCGTGATTAATGTTGATTGGTTGATATAGGGAGAATATTTAATGTAAAATTGGTTTTTGTCCTCTTAAATGCATTATACTTGAGGACAATATTTGAATGCTAGAATGAACTACAGGACGGTGGGTGTATGAGGTGGGGGTACAAAAAGAAAATACCATTTGGTTAGATGGCCAATCATTGTAAATCCAAGGGTGGTCTAGGCATAAAAGATATAAGAAAGATGAATTTAAGCCTGTTATGCAAATGGCTATGGAAATTGGAAAAGAATCAAGGTTGTGGCAAGATATTGTTAGATTCAAATATTTCAAAAAGGATACTATTTGCTCTGTGAAACATAAGCAAACTGACTCTCCTATTTGGAAAGACCTTCTAAAAGTAAGAGACATTTACCTCTATGGGAGAAAATGGGTTGTTGGGGATGGTAGAAAGATTCTTTTCTGGAAAGATAGATGGTTGTATGATAACCCCCTCTCTGACCTATATCCTAAACTTTTTTAGTATGGCACAACACAAAGAAATCACTCTTGACAGGATCAAAAATGATATATCTTCTATCACTTTTACTAGATGGTTGTATGACAGCTGGAGGCTGCAATGGGAGAAGATAGTCTATGATGTTAACTCTATTATCATTACAAATGTTGAGGTGTTGTAATTTGAAGATTTGGTGTCAAAAAGGTCTTTTCTGTCAAAACTGCTTATGATATGCTAACTATCGATGATAGTGGTTGTTATATTTGGAAAAAGTAAAATGCCTCCCAAAATTAATATTTTTCTATGGTTGATGTTAAATAATGCGGTATTAACCAAGGATAATCTTTTGAAAAAAAAAAATGGCAAGGAAGCCCTGAATTTTATTTTTGTCAGTCACATGAAACTTTACAACACCTGTTCTTTCATTGTAATGTAGCTAAAGTGGTGTGGGCTACCTTTGCCTCTTGTCTTGGGGCCTCTAATATTCCTAGCAACATACAACAATGTTGGGATTGGTGTGATAGGTGGTTACCAAACAGTAAAGAATTTCATACTTTAGGGATTGCTGCAATCAATTGGGCAATCTGGAAAAGCGAAACTTAGTATGCTTTGAAGAAAAAATATTGAAAAACTCAATTTCGATTATATGCCATGCTTGTGCGTTAATGAAGTATTGAGCAGGTTTCTACTCAGAGGAGGACGAGAAGAAAATTATTGTTGGGATTGATTTTGTGCTCCAATTCGGCGTCAAGATGTTGTGCAAGAAGCGGAAGACTGACGACAAGCTGTTGCAGAAACAAGGTGATGATGATCCCCAGAAGAATAGAAAAGGACGATGGCTCAATTCCTGTGAAGTCATGAGCCCAACTTTTGTCAACTGTCTCTTTGCATGACGTTTGTCCGGTTGTTTATAGCTGATGTGTGCTGATGCTTGTCGTAAACATCAGTTTACTCTTTTTTGTTATGCTAAAACTTGGTTCTGTTGTTGCCTGATATGGCATTTTAGTTCTCCAGTTTCATAGGTGCTAGTAGCCTTAGTGAGCTAATTTGTGATACTGTGATTTTTTGTGCTGCTACTTGATCTATCTCTTTGTAAGATGGATGATTGTATTTCCGTTTCAGTAATGGAAAGGGGGTTTCCCTTGGTTCATTAAAAAAAATTGTATTGTGTCTGTTTAAATTTTATACCAACTACTTGCCAAAACCAAGATACGAGAGTGGGCACAACTTAACAATCAATTTGTTATTTATGCTCTCAAATCGACAATTCTTTAGTGTATTTAATGTTTTTTATTTTCTTGATTGGACTTTTTTGAGGGAATTTCTTGATTGGATTCTTGAAATGGGAATAATGAAGGTATAGTTCTTAGAGTGCTTGAGTAGTCAATGAACGAGTTTCTATGCAGAGTCTTCCAATCCTCGATGACTACACTAGCGAAACAACAAAAAAAAACTATTTCAAAATGTGCAGCAAAGAAATTTATTCTTGGGCGGATGAAGGGATCCTCCTTCGCGTCCTGTTCCTGCCAGTTAGATGACGTCTTTGTAGAAGGTAGATAGAGATGCATGTTAGACCGTAGGAATTTTCCGGCTGGGTGAAGAAAATAGACTCGGCGTGCGGCATACGTGCGGCATACGTGGCTAGCTGCCGCGGACATGCATCTCATTCTCACGATCCCGCCGGGTCGTGCGGCTACGCCTACGGCAACATGCGGCTAGTGCGTGGGTACTTGCCACATGGTGATATTGGTGCGAACGGTGCAGATTTTTTTTTTGTTATATATAATACGTAGAAACCTTTTTGCTTTGGGACTTTCTACAGAGACATATACTTTATGAACTTTAAAACACGGCACTCTTTAATCAACCAACTTCTCTGATCGATCGATCAAATGCGTTGTGATTCACTGTAGCCAGCTTTGTACAAAACAATTTTTGGTCCATCACTATTAAACATGATATCATTCCTTGTCAACTAAATTGCCTAGCTAATAAGCCCACCGCAACACATGTATGTAAATACCAATACCAAATATTACATTTCTGACCCGCCGCTTGAACCATGAATCGAGCAAATGATCTGGTTTTTTTTTTTTTTTTTTTTGACGCAAAATACTATGGAGGAAGCCAAACTTGGACCAAATCATCACTATTTTTTGACGCAAAATACCAATACCAAATATCGTTTTTTTTTTTAGGGGCACCAAATCATCTGTGGTACCAACGGGTGCACGGACATGAACAAACTTGGACCATATATATTTGGGTCGCCTATGTCTCCAAAGTCTTCATGGACGAAGCCCATCCATGCGTACTGGTACTACCGCCCTGACACGTTCGTTGATTCGGCCGTGCCTGCGTGCCGGGCCGGTGCAGGGCCAAGGCGCCAAGCCATACACGTAACCAGCTGCATTTCTGTACCCTCGACTGTAGACTCGTAGAGGTACCCGTACAATCTAGGGCGAAGACCTGTTGACCTGATCAACAGCTGTACAACACTCTACACCTCATCGGTACGGTACCTAGCATGCCAAACACGAACGCATGACCGACCTTGTGGAATTTGTTGGGAATTTTCCACACGCAACCACACCATGCATGCCATGCTACCAACCGGACGCGCACCGCTGGCAGCATCTATAAATACCCAGCAACACATGAACCTCCTCCATGCTCACAAGTCACACTGCACATCTGGGCTTCACAACTTGCTTGTGAGCGACCGACTGACAGTACGTGCACTACCGTGCACGGCTAGCTAGCAAACAATCAAACCATGGCGTCGTCGTCTCTGGCCAAATCGCCCTCTGCTGTTTCTCCTCCTCGCCGCCGTCGCCCTCTTCGTCGCCTCTGCGGCAGTCGACGCGGCCACCTTCAACGTGATCAACCGCTGCAAGGACACGCTGTGGCCAGCGGCGCTCCCGGGCGGCGGGGCGCGGCTGGACCCGGGGAAGACGTGGCCCGTGCAGGTCCCCGCGGGCACGGCGCACGCGCGTATCTGGGTGCGCACGGGCTGCACCTTCGACGGCAGCGGGCGCGGGACGTGCCAGACGGGTGACTGCGGCGGCGCGCTGGCGTGCACCGTGTCCGGGAGGACCCCGGCGACGCTGGCCGAGTACACGCTCAACAACAACGGGCCGGACTACATCGACATCTCCCTCGTCGACGGCTTCAACGTGCCCATGTCCTTCCAGTGCGGCGGCAAAGGGCCGAGCTGCAAGGCCGACGTCAACGCCCAGTGCCCCGCCGCGCTCAAGGTGCCCGGCGGCTGCGCCAGCGCGTGCGAGAAGCTCGGCGGCGACACATACTGCTGCCGGGGCCCGTACACGGACAAGTGCCCGCCCACGGATTACTCCAGGTTCTTCAAGAGGCTGTGCCCGGACGCTTACAGCTACGCCAAGGACGACCAGACCAGCACCTTCACCTGCCCACAGGGCTCCAACTACGATATCGTCCTCTGCCCATGAGGAGTACAACTAGTTCCCGTATAATAAGCGTGGCGATATCGCATCGCACGTGGATAGAGTAGTAAATAAAGTGCGTGTGTATTTTACCCCACGAATAAGGCCTTACTGGAGTACTTTGTACTGTACTGGCCATCATGCAACATATGTTTGCCTATGAATAAAGGAAAAAATTGCAAAACAGGCCAATTCGGCCATCTAGCTAGCTAGCACGTGATGCTGGCTTGTCGAACACCCACCGTCGACATGAAGTGCGAGGCTGGTGATGCTAGCTGACTTCTATGGCGCGCTTTTCAAGGCCTCGGCGCTTGGCGGCGTCAGCGAAGTAGCGGGGTGCGTAGCCCTGCCTGTCTTTGGCAGGCTCGACGCGATCCCAGAAGCCGTGGAGCTGCCTCCGGGACCGTGCCTGCTTCACCATCATCTTGTCGCCTTCCGCCGCCATGGCGTCCACGCCGCCTGGCCGGGTCGTACCCTCCTCCGGCTCTCTCTTTCCCGTTGCTTCCAGCGAGCTGGTGCTCCGCTGGGTGCCGGCCGGCTGCGCGGCGCCGGGAGGCCGCAAGCTCCATGGCCATCCGCACGGTTTCCTCCGTGCGCCGGCGCCGGGAGGCCGCAGTCCCCATGGCCACACACGTTCGGCTTCGTTCGTTCGTGCGTGCGCGCGCGTGCGCACGGGCACGGTGGTGGGATCTCTCAATATCTTGTCTTGCTGCGGAAACGGGTGGGCGATCCTCGTGTCGGTGGTCTGGTCTGGAATCGTACGTCCACATTTATAGATGGATGAATTCGTCGTGAATTCGTGGATCGGTGATCGGTGCTACCATAGCGTCACGTTCGGACTCCGGACTCCCCTGGGTACGTTGGATCAGAATTCTATTCGCGTGCGTGTCGCATTGACGACCGGACGATCGAGGCACCCGGCCTGTGCCTATCTATTTTTCACATGCTCCTCTTTTTTTTTCAACACGGGACCACCCATTTCCATTCAAACAACCGATCAAAAAAAAAAAAAAAAAATCCATTCAAACAAACTGAAATACAGACACGCAAAGCTGGGATAACCGGGGTAAACACCCGAACATAAAAAAAAGCGACCTAAAGACAATTCACATACTCCTCTTGGCCGGGAGGTTACTACTCCTGCCAACAGAAAGCGTACCCACATCTAGTAAACCTAAAAGCGTGTACGTGGCATTGTTCAATTCAGCCATCTAGCTTTGCTAATAGCACGTGACGCTGACTTTGTCTAACACCGTCGACATGAAGTGCGTCCCTGGCGACGTGGGCGAGGGCGGTGGCGCCACCGGCAACTTCAGCGGACACTTCACGTCCAGCCTCCGGCTCCCGCCCACGTGAACCGGCCGGTACTTGAACGCCCCGGTGAGCCTGAGCTCCAACTCGACCACGCCGGCAACGGTCTCCCTCGCAAACTCCGCCGCCGCGTCGCCGCTCAGCTCAAATCCCGGCGACGATGACACGGCTAGCATGCGAAACTCCTCCGTGCGGCGCGGGTCCATGCTCATGCCCGCGTCCGCTAGCCGGGCGCCTTCCAGGCGCCTCCCCGCGAAGAGCAGCTCGGCGTCGAGCGGCGCGGCGTGCTCGGCGCGCATCGCCCAGTTGCGGTTGCGTAGGGAGACGGTGAGCGACAGGTTGTACGCGAGCGCCGTGCCGTTGGCGCCGGCGAGGGCAAGCCGCGACACCGACGCGTCCTTCACTGTGGCGCGGACCGGGTACACGACGCCGTAGGCCGGCGGCACGAGCACGCAGATGAGCACTATCCCGATGAACAAGCCGCAGATGCCGCAGTCGAAATTTAATGCGCAGCACAAGCAGTCGACACAGGATTCGGCGAGACAGCAGCAGCAGCAGCAGAAGGACAAGGAGACGTCGTCGTCGTCCATGATTCCCGACCAATCCGCTTACGCCGGCGGCGAGGCTGCCTTGCGCAACGCGACACGATCAACAAGCGAACTACACTGGAAGCTCAATCTAATTTGGACATCCATGGATTTTTTGACAAATGATTTAGAAATTCAAATTTTGGTGGGGGGCCACTTCTTTCTAGTTCATTTTTTTGAACTAGAGGGTATACATTGGATATCCATGGACATCCAACTTCCACCTAGCTAGTAGAACTACTTAAGTCGGAAATTGCGCCTTATTCGTGCGCTCGGCGTATTTTTATTCGCACATACAAGGATAGTTCGGTTCGGTTTCGGTATAGGGGTCAGCCAAAATAGATCAATCCATATATGGTCCAGGAATTTCAACTGAACTCTCAGCATGGATTGATTGAGATTCGGCCCATGAACAAGCAGGAAAACAGGGGATAATAATACAATAATTCCTCTCAAAGCCCATTATCAACACATACTTCATTGGGAGATACTTGCCATCGAAAATATAGGAGAACTGAAAAAAGGGAGGTTCTTATTAGACTACTAATAAATCAGAAATACGAAAGGACTATACGTCTATAGCCTATAGTGATTATAAGAGCATCAGTAGCACGTTGAGGTTCATTAGGACGTTCGACACCGCATGAGCGAGTTTTTTCGCTGGATATTCCTTCATCAGTAGGAACTAGGAAGCTTAATGTTGATGCAGCTCTCTCGAGGTTTAGCACTTTGCTGGTTTTTTTTTTTTTTTTTTTTTTTTTTTTTGGCTAACTACAACTTTATTAAAAAATTTGTCAAGGCACCTCAATTTAGTACCACATTGCCATGACAGCGGAGAGTATCCCTCTCTCATCAGTCCGGGCTTTTAGGAGGATTTAGGCCTCTTGCCTTATAAGTGGGTCGTAAAAGCGCATGAATGCCCGAATTAATAATTGGTAGCCAATAATTTGTATTGTTTCTATGTGAAAAACAGAATTTGTGTTTTTGCCAACCAATGGAGGAGGTAGATGGTGCCAACATTTGAAGCTGCCAGAGTAACAAAAGTAATGCTGGGCTAGAAGGTGGTCATGAGACATAACATAAGACCTATGTGAGATGCCAACATTTGAAGCTGCTAGAGTAACAGAAAGTAATGTTTGGCTAGAAGGCAGTCATGAGACATAACATAATGAAGCAACTGTTGAGGAAGGAGGCAATCGTGAAGACAACAATGAAATTAAGAAGTTGCTTGAAGAGTTGGCAGAGAGGGGTATCCACCAACAAAGGAAGAGAAAGAGATGGATGCTATCTTTCCCAAAGGCGAATATCCAACAATGAGTGAAATCATCTCTGCCCCTCCGCCAACAGAAGGGATGGTGTTTGAGTCTGAAAAGCATGCATATCACTTCTTCATTGTCAGCATGTTGGCTTTGCTATCAAAAGAAGCACGAGCTATAGGAACAAGATAGGAGAGATGACAAAGGCGGCCATGAGACACAACATAATGAAGCATCTGTTGAGGAAGGAGGCAACCGTGAAGACAACGATGAGATTAAGAAGTTGCTTGAAGAGTTGGCAGGTGGGTATCCACCAACAAAGGAAGAGAAAGATATGGATGCTATCTTTCCCAAAGGCGAATATCCAACAATGAGTGAAATCATCTCGCCCCTCCGCCAACGGAAGGGATGTTGTGCGAGTGCGAAAAGCATGCATATCACTTCTTCGTTGTCAGCATGTTGGCTTTGCTATCAAAAGAAGCACAAGCTATAGGAACAAGATAGGAGAGATGACAAAGGCGGCCATGAGACACAACATAATGAAGCAAGCTGTTGAGGAAGGAGGCAAATGTGAAGACAACGATGAGATTAAGAAGTTACTTGAAGAGTTGGTAGGTGGGTATCCACCAACAAAGGAAGAGAAAGAGATGGATGCTATCTTTCCCAAAGGCGAGTATCCAACAATGAGTGAAATCATCTCTGCCCCTTCGCCAACAGAAGGGATGGTGTTTGAGTCTAAAAAGCATGCATATCACTTCTTCGTTGTCGGCGTGTTGGCTTTTGCAATCAAAAGAAGCACGAGCTATAGGAACAAGATAGGAGTGATGACAAAGTTGTATCTAGTCTATAACAAGCATAGGAAGAACGTCATTGATGACAATCCTGTCAAGCAAAGGAGGTCCAGTTACATTGACAAGACAGACTGCCAAGCTAGAGTGCAATTAAAAGGCGAGGCCTGAATAGTGGGTTGCCGCCCGACACAGTGAACTTGGAACATAACCACAAGGGTGCCTCCCGGGGAAGGTGATGGCGATCTATAGATCCCTAAGAGGTAGCTTGAGCCATCGGTTTTGATAAAGTTCACATCAAGAATGTAGCGGCTGGCGAGAAAAGGCAACATGTCAATAGAGATATATAGGATCTCCTACAATTATTCGGGGTGAGTAGAGCAAGATTCCTGGGTTTTACTACTCATTACAACTTGACGAGGGTGACGAGACCACATTGAGGAGTGTGTTTTGGACCGATCTGACGGGCAAGAAGAACTACGAGCTATATGGAGAATACTTGTCATTTGACACCACTTTCAACATTGGATACAACATGCCATTTGCTCCGATTGGCGTGAACAACCACGAATTTCACGGTGATCTTTGGTTGTGGTCTACTCTGAGAACCGTAAAAGTGAGATGTTTAATTGACTGTTCAACGCCTTCCCGGATGCCATGGGTGGGAGGAGACCCATAAATATTATCACGAGACTAGGATAAGACGATTAGAAAGGCTATTTTGACTGTGTTCCCAGATGCGACTCACAAATTTTGCTACTGGCACATATTTGAAAATATAAAGAAGAACCTCAAGACCTAACTTGCTGCTCGAGGAAAGATGGGTGCTCTGTTGTGGTATCTCATAAAGAATGCATTCACTCCATATGAGTGTGAGCAGGGGGTGGCAAGAGATCATATCGCACCCAGACCACAAAGCTGAGGGGAACGCCTATCTTAGAGAGCTCTATGACATCCGCCAGCTTTGGGCGCCAATATATTTCAAGACCAAGCTCTACCCTTCTCCTCGACGACAGTTAGAAGTGAGAGTACAAACTCACTGTTAAAAGGTTATATTATACGCAAGGACATAATAACAAAATTCTTTGAGCAATATCGGATTATTCAAGAGAAGAGGCTGAACAAGTTAGATAGAAATAGATCTCAGAAGTCACCACATGGGCAACTTGGTCCAACTCCCTCATTGAGAAAGTGGCGATGACTATCTTCACGAGACCAATTCTGTCTAGGTTGCAGAAGGAGATAAGGAACAACACAACGTACATTGATTGAAGAAGAGACTGGTGGGACACATTTTCATCTCAAGAGAGTTAATAACTACGAGAAGGGGCTGAGTATCAAAGGCTTGAGTACGAGTTGAGTATCTTCGATGATGGCGGTGATATAAGTGCTCATATGCAAAGTTTGAGAGAGACGGGCTGCATTGTTGCCATGTCTTCAATGTAGCAATAAGGAAAGGGCTAACCAAACTCGCGAGGATTTTTCATCCATACAAGGTGGACAATTGACATGGACAGAAAGCTAGATGAGATGACAAAAACACAAGGAGTGGGGTGGGAAAGCAGAAGATGAGACTTCGGTGCAGTACATTGTAATGATGAGCAAAATGTCCCAACATTCTTGCTTGAGAAATGTGCAAGGATGAGGTGCCAAGGCAATGGTTCGATGATGGGGTTGACAAGGGAAGGGGCCATGACCACCTTATAAGGGAGAGTATCCCTCTCCCATCAGTCTGGGCTTTTGGGAGGAATTGAGCCTCTTGCTTTATAAGTGGGCCGTGAGCGCATGAACGCCCAAACCTATGGTGGAGTGTTGGGCTAGATTAAATGGTTGCTAACAAAATTACACTTGTTTAATGTCATTATAAATAAGAGAAACAACGTCTCTTAGAAAGAAGGGAAAAACACTTGACCCTCATGACATTCAAATAGCTTTTTTTTTTTTTAGATAATGGATATTAATCGGCTTCATCTATCAAAAGATAGAATCGAGACCAATTATTACATAAAGTTTGACTAACATACGTTTATGCATAACGAAACAAAGTACAATTTAATCTAAAATCAACCAATGTATCTCGATGACAACCATCCATTGGAACTAAAAAACTGAAGAGCAGAAGTTTCAAGGTGTTGTCCCTGCATGGATTAGCATACCCCTCCGATCTTCATGCTGCTGTAGACTTGCCCATTGCCGCGACCAATGCGTTCCCGAATATGACCTTTCGGTCGCCGTGTCCTCGGATTACGGCGCATTTTTTTAACTTAGCCGCCTTCTCCAAGAGTTACGATCAATGCTTGCTGCAGCCCTCTTGCTTGTCTTCTCGGATGTCACTATCCCACCAGATTGGTCTTTTAATTTATTGATTATTCCTAAGTCATTTATAGGGCCCTTCAAAGCAGGAGTCCAGCGACCATTGCCACGGGCACCAGCTCAACCACAGGGCCTTTTGGCGCTGTCGTGCAACTACTCCCACCTCACCTATATTGCGCTACACGCCCTTAGGATCAATATCCATCTGTTGTTCACCTTCTGTGTTTTCTTTGGGTTCAGAACTTGGGTTAACATCCTTCTTCTTCTCCTTCTCTACCTCTCCATCTTTAGGATTTTCCTTCTCTTTTTCCTTCTCCCCATCTTTAGGGTCCTCATCCATGGTAGGATCCAAATCTAACAGAGTTGGTTCACCATCAGAGCCCCCTTGTTCCACTCCAAACTGTAAACTGTATATAAAATTCCCAATGACCACATCTACAAACGGTGGAATGAGGTTAGGATCAAGCACAACTACCTTCATTCTTGCTCTTCCATATTTCTTTAAAAATTTAGTGTCAACACATTTGGGAACACCTAGGATTGAAGCAACTGCCCAAATGATGGGGAATTCTTTTAGTTCCCTAGGTAGTCCCACAAACTGCACCCACTTCTTATCTATCTCATATTTAAAAACTTCATTGTCATTGCCCTTCTCAAATTTTATCAGTCCTGGAGTAGTTTTTGTCTTCATTTCACCCCAGTTCACCACTGTTTGTAACCAATCAGCAGAATCAAATTAGTGACAAAGGAATTGTCCTTCACCTCAATGTCCTAAGTGACCTTCCCTGGTAGTAGCATATCTAGTTCCACTGCCAAAATTTCAGCAGTAATAGAACCTTCTAAGACACGCACCACCGCTGATGTTTCATCTATCTTGTCTTTAACATTCTCAGAAGACACAGGAATATAATAAAATCCTAACCCTTCCACAGCATAGCCATACGGAAGAGCAGAGACTTTTGTTTTCTTCATACTCGGACAAGCTTTTGTGACATGGTCACCACAACATAGATCGCAAAAAAGAATTGACGTGCAATCATGTATGGTATGACCTTTAGTTAAACATCTATAGCAGAAGGGTTTGCCTTTTTTCTTTGAACCTTTTGATGCCTCAGGAATATCAAATGAAAACACATTCTCTGGTGGGACAGTGACAGCGGGCTGCTTACCAACTGCAGTGTTGAGATCAACTTTCCCCTTGCCACCGACTTGACTTGAGTTCGCCATCTTCGGTTGCTGCTGTCCATGGCCGGCCACATGCGATGAAGCCCCATGTAGCAGCATGCCAAGACCAGCAGCCTGGCCTCCAGACGATGCTTGTCCACCATGCTGCGCCGGTTGCGGAGTTCCCTGGCTAGCCAGATTTTGGCCACCGATCGCCATGAACTGGCCCTGGCCAGCCGTCATACCCGCTGCCTGCGACTGGCCTTGAGCGTCCGCTCCATGACCACCTGCCACCGTCGCCACCGATTGCGGTATGGCCGCGCTGTGACCACCAGCACCGCCGCTGCCGGTCGCGGCTGCTGCTGCGCCACCGCCGCCTGGGGCTGCTGCGGCGCCACCACCGCCTGGACCTGCTGCGACGCCACCACCGCTTGCGGCTGTTGGGGCACCACCGCCGCCTGCGGCTGCTGCATCGCCCTCGCCACCGCCGCCTGCGGCTGCAGCGGCGCCACCACCACCTGCGGCTGGCCGGCGTAGAGTTGCGATGGTGGAGGGACCCGGTTGTATCGAGGGCCACCATAACCCCCACCACGTCCACGTCCTCCGCAGTAACCCCCATATCCGCCGCCACCAAAAACCCAATTGTCCGACGACCCCGAGGCGCGCCATGGTAGTTCACGGTGCCGTAGCCGCCAAAACCACCGTGGCCTCCTGCGTTGAAACCACGACCACGACCACGAGGATAACCATACCCCCGGCCCTGACCTCCGTAGCGGATCAAATCCTGGTTCAAAACCAGGCGCGAAACCAGGGTTGAAACCCTGTCCTTGGCCACCTCTTCCTCCATTGCGAGCACCATACCCCCCCACCCCCCGTCCATTGCCACCAACTTGCGATGCCATCGGCCTCCCCTTCGCGAACAACCGTGGCGAAGGTCCGACGGGATGTGCGAGAGAGTGGAGGCGGCGGCTGTAGTTGATGAGGTTTTTTCGTGCTAGGGCACGGCTTAGTCCCTGTGCGACGGAAGAGAGCACAAAGGCCCTTGGTGGGTCTGTAATATTTGCCCGGCCCAAATTCTATTTTTGTTGAGCCCGACGTTGGCGAGATTGATTTGTCCGTCGTGTCATCGTTACGGCAAACAGTCGTAGAGACCGTATTCGACGCAGACGACAGCGGCGGAAAACTAGAATCTCGTTTTCAGCTTTCAAAATTTCAAAAGATTCAAACTGCGCTGCCTAGCCGGACTGACAATCTTGTTCTCCAGCAACACTGGTGAACTACTGATTGACACCAGCGGCCGATGAAAGATCGCCGTCGACCTCGCCGTGAGCTACCCTGGCCGGATGCCGCCTCTATGCAACCACCCAATGTTCTCGAGGGAGAAACACAATGCGATGGCAGCGGGCCTTCCCATGGAGCCACAGTCTCGGTCTTCTTGCGCACCATCGTTTGCACAATTGATTTAGAAAGCGCAAGACCCTCTGAGTTTTGATCATTACCTTGCAAAGCTTTTTCGGCTTGGAGAAGCCCACACGATTTGCCTCGACAATGAACTCCGGGATCGGAAGATCATCATCCTCCGAAGAATCCTTGTCCTCCGGCGTGGCCCAGAACTTGTACGCGATGCGCTCAGCTTGAGGCCGGACCGCATGAATCGGTTTTGGCCTGCTGCTGAATTCGGCCGCCAAGCACCCGACTTGCCTCGCCAAACGCCGCCCTTCCTCGCACCTCCGCTTGTCATCTTCAACGTCGGCAGACTCCACATCCGAAAGCGGACGTAATGCCTCTCGCGTTGAAGGCGCTAGGGTGAAACGTCGACGCGAGATGTGACGCCCCCGTGCGACCCCTGGCTTGCCGGGCTTCTTGACGCCCTCGACGTTCTCCGGCATGCCGGAAACCGCTGGGGTCGCCAAGCCCGGGTCCGGCGGATCGCCACCTGTGTCGCCCTCGTAGTCACCCTTCACCTTCGCCAACACCGACTTCTGATCCCCGCTTCTTGCACCGTCGAACAAGACCACGGCTTGACGAACGGAATGGATCGGCGACGAATAATCGACCTCGCCACCATGTCGATCACCGTCTTGCATGAGTCGGTGATCGCGCCACTAGAAGGCGGCGCTATCACACGACGTGCCCAGCCTCGCCGAGACTCCCCGTGGCCGGGTGCCACCGGCTGGCCGGCGTGGCCGCACTACGCCTGAGCACCTTCCTTCAGTGGTCGCCACTCTCAAGCACCGAGAAAAGCGGATCAGCCCAAAAAGGTCGGCACCACATTCAAATAGCTATCAGAGCTAGTTCGTGTGCCACGTTGTTTTGATCATCGCCTAATTTTGAGAACGTCTAGGCGAAGATGACAGGCACATTCTGGAAGAGCTTCTTGGAGCAACGGTTGTACCGATTGTGCGAACATGGTTACAAACATCCGTGGAGATGGTTTGGGGCTTTACGGCCGGCCAGACAATCCAAGAAATCAAAGTGAGGATGGAGACCTTCAATTCGGTGGATATTTACACGAAGATCATTATCAAACGTCGACGTCCATATATAGGTTGTGTGTCAGAATCTGTAGGGTGGCATGTAGCGTTCGTGTCTCCTTTCGTATGAACAATGAATAAAGTGGGGAGGATCGTGCTAAAAAATCTAACTAAATGCTTTTCACTGACTGTGAGGGTGTGAGTAAAACCTGATCTTGCTAAACTGGTCTCCACACACAGGAACAGATGAATGTGACAGAAAAATCTATGAACAATTGGGAAAGGGAGACAACATGGAAAATCCCCTTTCTGTCTAACTTTACTACAATATCCTTTACTGTACAACCAACAAATGTCCCTAATCTAGCCGGCCACAGAGAAAAAGGGAGAGAGAAAAGGCCTACAAAGACTGAGAGACTTCACATCAGCAGCCTGCATGCAGCTGCAGAGAATGCCTTCCGAGTCGCTCACAAATCATGGTGTACTCCAGCTAGTTTTGTATCGGGTTGGACCTGCTCGGCGTCTGCTTCTTCAGATTCTCGGACACCTCGTCGGCGAGGCCAGGAACCTTGTTTGCTGCCTTAGCCGCTGCCTGGAACACCTCTCGCCGCGCTTTCTCCGAATCTGAGCTGACGAGTACGCTCTGCAAGAGCTTTCTTGATTGGATCCTCTCCTTTGAGGCCATAACAGCACAAGGTGCCAGGAGGCAATGCACAAGTAGCAAGGTAGAGAGGAGGCTGAAAGCGCAGACGCTGATAGCTCCCATGGCTGGCTGTGTGTTGGCGCTTTGGATGAAGGGCCAGATACAAAGGTTCTCCGGTCCTGCCTACTGAATAATGAGACCAACTGAGAAATGAGGACTGGGAACTCAAGTCTGCTCTTATAAGAGCTGCCATTCCATGTGAGCACAGTCAGCACCGAGAGATCAGAGATCCGAGCTCAGGAGCTCTCATGATTGTGCTTGATTCAGCATGTGCATGTGTGATGTGTATTAGTTCAGTATACCAACTCTATGTTTTTGTGTGGGTGCCCATTCGGCGATTGTGGGCAGCACATGGAGCCATAGATTCTATACACCTTTTCATCTTCTCCGCGTACTTTTATGTTTATTTTTTTCAGGAGAAGCTTTCTTGTTTATAAAAACATGATGAGCATGAGTTTTCTTTTCGTGAGTTTCAATTGTTTCTTATTATGAGATTAGATAAACATTTAGTGTAATCTTAGTCTCCAGTTCCTGTCAACTTGCAGAACATGATGCAACATCGTCTCTGATGTAAAGGACCAGTGACCCATCACAATTCATTCACCTTTTGCTCCTCTTTGTGTGGTCCTTGCTACAAAGCTGCTTTACGAGTGAGCGGCTCTAGATCATCATCCGAATCATGAGAAATCAGCCATTGTATACCTGACGTACAGTCCCTCCGAATCATAGGCGCCAAATCTGGTGCAAATTTTAGAACTCAGAATAGATAGATTTGGAGAGAAGAGGCAGGAGTGAACATCCACATGCCACACCCACATGACAAAGGCCCCAAGCCTTTGGACTGACCTTTTTTTTTTTTTTTTTTGAGATTACACGCATACAACGGACACACTCAACACGCACGCACTCTCTCACCCCTTATGGAAACACGCGTCACAAAAAACCCTACCCCTATATGAATGGCATCTTGAAGGGGACTCGAGGCGGCAAATCTTAAAAGTTCCGGTCACCACCGGGCGCCTCGCTATCGCCGGGGGGACGTCGCCTACCACTTAACCAGGAAAATCCCGCGAAATAAATCCCAGGATAAAAGTGCCGCACCCAAGATTTGAACCGGTTTGACCACGCTAATCATTTGTTTTGTTGTCTCCTTCAGAACAAGTCCTAACATTCCTCAAGATGCATGAACCCGTGATCGCCGTATGATTTCCACCGAGAACATTACTAGTAGAACAAAAACGCGATCGCGCCGCGTGTCATGTCCATCCAAGGTGTAATATGGCTGGAGCGGCGCGCCGGCGCACGCCGGGCGAGACCCAACCAAACGGACAAGAGCGGGCCGCCAAATTCCTGCCAGCTGCCGTGCCGAGTGAAAAAAAAGGTTGTAGCCCGTCTCGGAACCGCGCATACAATTTGCAGCTGATTCGGCACGAAACCTGTAGTGGACTATTGCCTGTCCGGCAGTCCCTCTGGCTAGGCCAGGCCATCCGGATTCGGGAAAGCCTTCCAAGGCAGTCTCTCCTCAAAGTTGCTTTGGAAGCTACAGACGGATGACGAGGACCGTAGGCAGGTGGTGGCGGCGGCGTGAAGGAGACGACGTGTCCGCAGCAACCAACTGCCGTGTCCGTGTTCAGCTTGTGAGAGCCCGCGCGCACGTCCAGTTCAGGCTGCACGTCAATGCACGCACGCCAGGTGCAAACACTACACATGCTGATCTCCGCGCCGAGCCCATCTGCTGGTGATTTGACGCCGTCGCGTCTCTTTCTCGAGGGGCGATCACCCCACGCCTGAAAATTGCGATCCTAGCAAGCCTAACACGTCAAGTACTGGTACAACCTGTCAAGTTCCTGAATACGGCTGCTGGACCAGCAATTGCTGGAGGTCGCCGTCTACTTACTTACTCCCTCCATCCCTTTTTCTTTGACGTTTTGGGTGTTCGTGCGCTTGGCTTTTGACTCGATTTGTAGAAAATACATACAAGATTTAAATCTTCAAATAAATTTGTTAAAAAACTAGATCAAAAAGATCTTTCCAATGATACTAATTATGTGATATAAATATTAATCCTATTTTAATATATAATTGCCGGCAGTTTTTTTCTCGCGGGAAGCAAGAGCGTCAAGAATTTAGGGATGGAGGGAGTAGGCCTCGTTTAGTTGGCTAAAGTTTCTAACTTTTTTTTCACTCTCTCTCCATCACGTCACATTAAATACACCAAAAGATATATGTTTGGAGTATAAAATGTAGGTAAAAAAAAATAACTAATTATACGAGTTTAGATGTACATTATTAGACGCGATTCTTTTGAGCCTAGTTACGCCGTGGTAGTATAATATTTACCACAAACAAACGAAACGCGTCTACAAGGTGTCTTCTGGGGAGTTCCGGGAGTTACTTTTGCTAAAATTCCTAACATCTAAACGAGGCCTTACTCCCTCCGTAAAATTTGAGTTTGTCACCGCGAATTCGTGCCATCTTATTCGATGTTTTCGCCTTATTCAAATTTTTTGCACAAATATAATTTATTTTGTTACGACTTATTTTATCAATGAAGATACTTGAATATTGATTAATTTATTTTATAATTTGTATAAATATTTTGAATAAGACGGATGGTCAAACATGAACTTTAAAAGTCAAAAACGACTTTTAACTCCACACCGAGTTTGTCACTCCGATTCCGTGACATCTTATTCGATACGTCGTCTTATTCAAATGTTTTGCACAAATATAATTTATTTTGGTACGATTTATTTTATCAATGAAGATACTTGAATATTGATTAATTTATTTTATAATTTTCACAAATATTTTGAATAAAACGGATGGTCAAACATGAAGTTCAAAAGTCAAAAACGATGAACTCCAATGAGGAGAGGGAGTACCAACAACGGTGAGCTGCACCTGCATCCGTATTTGGGGACCTAAAATCCTCAATGTCTGCCAACAACAACAAACTCCAAATCGAGTGTCCGGATCCTACTGGCCAAAACCCAAATATCAAAGTCAATTGTGTAGAAACTATTCCTGCTTGTCTTTGTTCACAAATATATCAAGGCAGATAAGAGAAATGATGCATGACCAACAAGAAGCACTCCAATTCGAGTGTCGCACTGAACCTTCGAACCTGTCGAGATTGTCACGTTTGGTAGCAACAGCAACACAGCCACAAAAACAAGCAAATATACAAGCTCCTATATCTATTAATTTTTGGAGAGAGAAAAAAGGCAGATGATTAGCGCCATCCGATGTCAACTAATACATACACAAGTATAGCATTGCTTCCATGAACCTTGGAGCTTTAGGTCTACTTACACCTGAACTACAGAATCCTGGGTTCAATTTGTACTGACAAGGATGACTATGCAAATGACCAAACAATTAACCACGAGTCAAAAATAGTAAACATCTTTTACTGGGCAGTTGCATGCACAGACCAAATACAATACAAGCTGATAAACTATAAAGCTCTACCTATTGGTTAAGGTGAATCTATAGATGTAATCAGCTGATAACAACGACCATCTTTCCCGCCCTGTTTGTTATTTTCCACACGCTCCAACTTGACTATAAAATCTCAGGTGCCATAAGACCAGAAGTTTTTTCCCACTTGATCTTAAGCATGACAGTTACAATGAAATGTAGCACTAGTACCAAATGAAGTTCCAGCAAACAGCTTAGACACATGCATTGTTTTGGCATGGTCCTGTGGCCTTATTGCATCAGCAAGGCATTCAATGTGGAACCTTGATTATGAGGTAAACATAAGCCATTGCAAAATCAGGAGGGAAACAAAACATCAGGTTTTTATGTGTTCAACAAAAGAACCGGTTTCTAACATCTGAGCAAAAGTTTCAATCTGCAGTTGCCCTTGGCTTGGTTACATGAAGACCTGACTCCTATGAAAACACTAGGTCTCATTAACAAATCCCCTTAGGCCAATGAGTCCTCTCATCTTTACATCATAGGGCCTGCTTGGTTGGCTACCAATTTTTGCCCAACCAAATTCATGTTAAGCCAAAACTTATGCTTGCCAAATAAGGATTGCCAAAGTTAGGGCAAAAAATATAGGTGTGTATTTGGTTGATTGCCAAAATAAAGGCTCGCCAAATTTCTCTTTCACATGTAGTTTAAGAACATTCTAGAGATTTGCCAAAACTTTTGCATAAAAATTGGTGATGCCAATTCTTTGGCAATGAAACAATTGATGACCAAACTTTTGGCATGCCATGATTTTGGTTTGGCAAGAATTGGACACCAACCAAGCAGGCCCATAATATCATTGAGAATATGCATGCAAATCAAGCAACTGAAGGTATAACAAACAGGCTACCCATCGAGTCAACGATCAAATGAGCATGAAAGAAAAACTTTATTCTAAGATCACTAAGCATGTCATCATCAACATCGATAAACCACAAACCAACTTTAAAAAAAAGTTTTTGAGTCTCACTCCACTCGTTATTTCAACCATTTCTACAGGTTTCTTGGTCCATGCCCAAGATGCAGCAGACGGGCCTGGGATGATGCAACATCAGCCCTCCCCTCTACCACTTACTTACCCTCTCCGTCCCTTGCCTCGTTGATGGCATCTGCTGCGGCATTGCCCACGGCTATCAACCTCTCCTTCTCTTCCGCAACCGTGGCGGGCTTATCTGATTTTTGCGCCCCTGTCAACCTGGCAAGCAGCACGAAGGACATGCCACCAAGCACGTTGTTCATGCAGCGGAGAGCAACGACGGACACCTTGAACACCGGCGCCGGTGCGACCTTTGCCGAGCAGGTACTCGACCCCATTCAGCGTCTGGTACCGCAGGTTGCTGCTGACCCCCATGTGGAGCGCCCAGGTGGCGGCGTTGAGCAGCGTGGGCGGCGCCTTGTTGGGCGTCTCAAACGCGGGGTCCATGCGCTTCCGCATGGCGATAAGCCCGTTGGAGAGCGCGGTCCCGGCGAGCCCGGCCGCGAACCCGACCACGGCGAAGGTGGCGCCCTTGGACAAGATGGTGGCGACGCGGGCGCCGAGCGAGTACGGGCCGGGCTCGAACATGTGGCTAGGGAGCGCGGACGAGGCGGCAGCGGCGACGCCGGCGGTGGGGGCGAGGAGGTACATGAGGACGAAGTTGAGGATGGATCCGACGACGAGGGTGGAGAAGACGAAGTCGAGCTCGTTGAGGCCGAAGTTGGGGCGGGAGGCCATGTCGCCGAGCACGCAGGCGGTGACGCCGACGAGCTCCTCCATGAGCACCTTGAAAGGGAACTGCGGGTCAGCGGCGACGCGGGCGGCCCACCCGGCGAGGAAGAGCCCGAGGATGCCGCCCCTTTGCGGCCGTCGCCGCTGCCGCCGGAGTCCGCGGCGTCGCCAGATCCGCCGTACGATCGCGGCGGCGGCGGCGGGGTAGCCTGCCCCCGGGCCGGACGGGCACGGGGACCGGAGGCGGAGCAGGGACGAGGAGTTGGTGGAAAGCGGCGAGAAGGTGAGATTCGCGGTGGGCGCGGCGCGGTGGGGCGCGATCCGTGGGGAGGAGTCGAGGTGGGCCGGGAAGAAGTTGGCGGCGGCGAACGCCGTGGAGGAGGCCATGGCGATCCGGACTGGACGCGAGGGGATCGCGCGCGTCCGCGTGCGAGACGGCGGCGGCGGTGCGGTGCGGGAGGTGAGTGGCGAGGAGACGGCCTGGGTGGGGAAGGGTTTTGGGCCTTGGTGGGTTGGTCACTTGGAGTGAAGAGTGCAGGGGAGGGAGCTGAGGCTGTTTGGTGGGGGTTGGTGGTGGGGACTTGTAAATCAAGTGCGCTCTGCCTCTGCTGCGAATGCGTGCGCGCGACCACCTGTCCACCTACGACTGACTGCGAGATGGCTGCTTGCAGCGAGCTTGGAGCATCTCGTGTGTTGTTGCTGATGTGGGTTCGCTGTTCCTTTCGAAACGGCCGGTTGGGTTTCAATTTGTCAGGAGGCATGGGCTCGACAAAAAAAAAAATGAGATGATGGTCTTTTTCAGGTTTTGGATTCAAGCACAGTCGCATGATTATTAGTCATGAACTCATGATTGAGGAGAGATGTGTTTCTTGTTAGATAGTGGTGAGAGAAAGCATGGTAGTACCAGACTACCAGGTAAGACTGACTAATTGAGAAACAGAAGAGGCCATGAAATGAAATTTGTTATACTATTAGTATTTATTTACCGCTGTCAATCCTCTGCTCTTTTAACACGTACAGCAAAGAGAGACAGAGAAATGAAACGGCATAGAATCACTCACAGGAGCAGCGTCTACGGCTGCCTGATCACCAACTAATAACAAGTTTTGCAACACAAAGCAAACTGCAAAGGATGGTGTGTTATGAATTCCTGACGAGTGTACAACATGTCCCAGGAAGTCATTGCTTGGGTCTTACTTACAACAGTAGTTCTTTCTAGGGGTAAAGTCCCTTGTGCACCAACTCACCCCGGTGGCCAATTCATCTGCCGTCCTCCGAGAAGATGCAGGTGTAGGTGGTGGTACACCGATTGAGCTGCGTAGTAACAGAAGACAGAAAAATCAGTCGAAACCAACAAGATGGGTCCTGTTAGAATCAGTGAACGGTACTCACATCCTTTGGGCCCATCGTTGTCGTTGATGACAATTCTGAAGCCATCATCAAGACCTTCCTGCTTTGCTACAACCTTTGCAGCATACAGAAGACTGCCCAGAGCCTCGACATGACCTTCTTCTGCCTGGGAACAAGCACAGCAATACATTACAGTTACTGTAGATTATTTGTGCATCAGGATATGAACCAAGAACCCTGAATTCCTAAATAAGTCCTAAAGCAAGGTGTGAGGTTGACTGGTTTCCACTGTACTGCCATTTTGTCATTCACATTCAGAGTGTTATGAAGTGCAGATGGTGCTGAGAGACAGGGTCTTTAAGGCTTAAGTCCCATCCAACAGCTGCAGTCTACAATCATATTTGTTCATACCCCTGTTTTTCAGATCGGACGACTAATCGCGATTAGTCGTCCTTATCGTAACTTCGCACTGAAACATATATGGTTGTGAGGTGGTGAATTGCGAAACATTTTAATAGTTTCTTATTCTAGTCAGACTTGTGGAGGAAGATAAAGTTTCCCTTACAGTGTACTGAAAATCAGCCTACTATATTCCAAAATATGATAAATAGCAAGTCACGGTATTCTTAAAAGCTCTCATGACTAGCCGAGGTTCAAACCTTGGTTCCTGCCTCCATGAGCCTTCGCATAAGACTAGCGTGTATTCTACTCCCTGCAACCTCAAAAAGCTCCCATGGCGCAAATCATGGCAAGGTCTGAACTGGTGGGTCCATTTGTTGGGCTATTTGGATTGCTAGAAATTGTGCTGTTTTTGACAAAAACTCATAAGAAGTCCTTTGGATATAATTTGTCATGCTCATGCCTTTATGACATATTGGTCAGGACTGTATAGTGAAGGTGACAAGGAATTATGGGTGGAAGGTGCAAACACAATGCTGAGAATTGCCAAGGAGATACTCTCAACTCAAGTCAACAGACAGGTGAATCATATCCTACTCCAAGATAGCCAAGACCAAGATGAAGAGGAAGATTGAAGCAAAAAAGATACAAAGGAAGCCCAAGAAGATGGCACAAGCTATGAAGTGTCAGTGTCTCTAAGTGTGATGGATGTAATCTAGTTGCTGTTTTGCTGACTTAGCTGTTCTGCTGGTTAAACTGTGGTAGTTCTGTTGGCTGTTATCTGATACAGTAGTTATCGAACTTAGTAGTCCGTGTAATGGCTACATCTGGATGTTCTTTTGGAAGATGGGAGATGAGGCAAGATGAAGAACGTTGCAGAAGCTGGAAGCGCAAGATGTTGAATTAGCGTTAGTAGTAGCCTTAATCTCTGGCATGTCTGCCTTTCTCTTGTTGCTTTTCTGAATATGTCTCGAATGCTTTGTATTTCCGTTATCGTAATGGAAATGGGTCAACCCGGTTGGAAAAAAAAAAAAAGGTAAATGAACCCTCATAGGTATTGGTACACTTATGACAAACCGTTACCACAAAAATAGTGATTTCCTGAAAGCTACTGTCATTAAGGAAGTGTTATAATCATTCATGAACATACAAAAGTCCATGTATTAATTAACATTCAAAGCATAAGGTAAACCGGTCATATTTTCAAATATCTAGTACTCCACGATAAAAGCCATCAGCATACAAGGCACAAAACTTGGCAAGACACAATCCATAAAGATGGGGAATAGATGAATACGCATACCGACAGCCTAGACAGCCCATCCTTAACTTTTCGCAATGATTATAATATGTGTAGGAGCTTGTGGTGATATGTCTCTAAATGCAAGAACCTGCAGTTGTAGGCATACAAATGTCATCACAACAATTTAACTGTAATCACATACTACACTAATATTTCAATCTGATTCTTGGTATCGATGAACACACATTTCTGAAGGTTGTTAGCTTGCCAAGGAAATCTAAGGTGTTATTTCAGGAGCACAATTTTTGACGATAACCGACTCATTTCCTTCTTAAGCATTAAAGATTTGAGTGTGAGATCCCCTGCTGACATGGCAGCAAGGTATGGGTCATAGACATAGACACAAACTTCCCCAGATTTTGGAGTCCAGAATTTCAAGGAGGAATGTCTAGGGATAAGTGGTTCTTGAGTTTTACCAATGGCATATCATGGAGGAACATCACCATAACACCAAGGTGACAGAGGCATCATTAATTTTAAACTTTAAAGTGTAACATTCATAACATTAGAAACAATAGGAATTTATCCTGATAGCACAGATAGGAATATTTAACCTTCTCATCCTCATAAACCACCTGAGATGGGATCTCCTTCTGAATAATTTTGTCAAAACTACAAAAGGCAGAGAAGTAACCATGTGAACAGAGGCATATGAGAGATGTATGTGTGAAGAGGGTAAAATTGTAATCATATACAAAAATCAACAGAAAGGCCAACACCAATGCTTTTCAAGTAAAAAAAAAAAAAAAAGAATGAAGTTTGAATTTAGCACAAGTTAGCTAGTATTCCACATATCTAAGCAACAAAAGGGAGAGAATTTCAGGAAAATAAGTGTTCTGGAAAGCAAAATTGCCTTTGAAATTGAACTTTTCCTATGGTACTTGAAAAGAGGGGTGGTCTTAACAAAAGACAATTTAATAAAGAGAACATGGAAAGGAAACTCTAAATGTAATTTTTGGTTTGGAAGAAAATATTGAACATCTGTTTTTCGACATTACCGCGTGGCTAGATTTGTTTGGGGACACGCTGCTTATCACCTTCAACATCAAACCACCAAAAGCACCACTCAAAGAAGTCAAATAGTAGTGGGACTATAGAAATGATGTGGTGTTCCAAAAGTTAGTTGCTAATTCTTACTTGCATGTAATTTTCAGTGGGACTTTTTGGATCAGGCAATGGTCCCTGCTGTCTTAAGAGGAAGAGGGAGGAATTATGAAAGAAGGCTGCACGCGTTTAGAAGGTGCTACAATTCTTCAGAAACTGTGTGCGGAAGAATCAGAAAATGATAAGACTGTAGAGTCCTTTGTTCGCTCTTGTTGAGCTGGATTTTTAGGTTTTGGTTTTGCGTTCAGTGGACTATTTGTTTTGTTGCCTCCTGATGTAAGGTCTCAGGGTATTATGTTTATTGACTGTCCGTCTAGCGGAAATTTGGGTTAAGTTCCGTTCTTGTACTGTTAAGCCTTAAGCATTCACTTGAGAATGTGAAGGATCAAGGATGGAATGTTTTTATTCCGTAATCTAAAAAAAATATATATCTAAGCAACAAACATGATGCCCAAGCTTGATTACCTAACAGGGGCTGCTATGCATAGAAGTTATCTGAAGATTTCTGCATGTTTTCCTAGCCGTGAAACGTGACAGACAAACGAATGCTGCCAAGCCAATGATATATTTTCAGAAGCTCAATAACCAATTCCACTAGATGTCATAGCGTGTGGGGTTGTTTTGCTAGATGATGTGAGGTAACCAAACATTGCCTACTATTTAGCTTATGTCTTGTGACAACTGAGCTCTTGTTGACTGTTGAGGACAGGAGGTTGTGCTCCTGCTCCTGCATGTGGTAATTTCAACTACATACCTGCTTAAAACAAGGCCAAGTTAATGTTGCCATCTGAATCAGCACTATAGACCTAACTGAGCAGGAGAGCTACATACTATGGACGTAAGTTAATGTTGCCATCTGAATCAGCTCTGAATCCATTAGTGTATTCCATGATTCACTTAATTGAGTGATGATCTAAGAACATCTGCGTCTTATAAAATCTATCCACCTCAAAGAACATCGGCGTCTTATAAAATCTATCCACCTCAACAGAATACCATCATGACTACAGGAACCACCTCTCGCATTGGGAATCAGTACAGGTCCGCACTGAAGTCCAGCACCTAGGATCCAAAATCCAGGGTACTCTCTCATTTTGCTTATTTTACAACATCGAATCACTCGCCATGACATGACGCTACCAGATCGAAGTGAATTACGGTGCCAAATCGAATTGACGGCACAGGATTTGGAGAGAATTAAGAGAGCTGACATGGTAGGGGTGCCGGTGGCGGTGGGCTCGGCGGCGAGGGCGGCTTCCTTCTCCTTGGACATGGCTGCCGGACTGCCGAGCGGAGGGCATGATAAGTGGGACGCGATGACCGCCAGGCGGTTGCCGCTCGCGGTCGGCGGAGGAAGTTGAGCGCTCATCCCCACTGATTTCCCTCGCTGCTCCTCTTCCGAATGTGAAGTTGTTGAGCACCGGGGTACTTGACCAGCCGGGGGTGACCTGTCGGCCGGTCAGGAGCCTATCGGCCGTCCAGGCGCCGAAAAGTCTGATTATTACTGTACGATTTTTACATAATATAACAGCTTATAGATTTTCAGTTATTCAATGAGTGCTTCTAGATTTTCAGTTATTCAATGAAAAAAACATTATTTAAAAAAAGAATCGACCAGTTGCGCACTTCTTCGTGATATATACAAAATAAATTATGAAAAAGTCTAAATCACACCCCACCTATGGGGTTAGACTAAATAACACCACAACCTATCAAAGCGGTTTATATCAACCCCGAACTTTCCAAAAACGGTCAAATTACCCCCTCAAGCAGTTTTGAAAAATCATTATAAATCATAGAAAAATCATAAAATGTAAAATCCAATTATGTTAGACTCCAAATGAGTAGATCTACACAATTAACATATAATATGGTATACTTTAGTCCAATTTTTTACAATTATAAAGAAAAACATAGATGTAAAGCTACAACAAAAAAAATGTACTATAAAAAGTATACCATATTATATGTTCATTGTGTAAATCTACTCATTTGGAGTCCAACACAATTGAATTTTCTATTTTATGATTTTTCAGTGATTTACTATGATTTTTCAAAACTGTTTTAGGGGTAGTTTAACGGGTTTTAGAAAGTTTAAGGGATGATATATAAACCATTTTAAATGTTAGGTGGTTATGTAGTCCATTTTTGATTGAGGGGTGATATAGACTTTCTCAATAAATTATCCGATTTGCGCATCAGAAGGTAGTGCTGTGCTCCTGTGAGCATGATTTGATCCAAATTAAACCCACATCTCGAAATCAATGCCTCGGTAATGCGAGTTTCAGAATCTGCACTTGATTTTGGTTTTCTCAATCTGTGCTTGAAACAGTTGACATTTCATGCCGGTAAAACAGATACATCAACACCATTTTTCAGAAGGAAACACATCAGCGTCTTATCGGGCTGTACGCGACTCGAATCAGACGTTAGTGGGGTCAGCGTAGGTAGCCATGACTAATTGCAATAGCACAACTTCACAAGTAAACCAAAAAAATCTCCTGACAACGAAGATAGTACTATGTGGCAAGGATGACCTAATGGCGTATACATCAAGTGATTCCTTGTGCCCACATTTCAGAAAAAGCAAAAAACATTTCGACAAATATCTCCCAGAAGATGCATCAAGAAACTGACTCTTGTCACTATCGACAGATACAAGGTGATGGAAAGAATAACGAGCACAAGAGTGAAGCAATTTAACTCCGGTTACCATAGTAAGGGTTTCCATACTGCTCATAGTTATATGTATCCATCTGGTTCCATCTGGCACAATGCAAGCTTCGCAAGCACAGAATATCACGCATGCAAGAGCAGGGTTAAGTCACACCATGTAAACAAGCTACGACCACCGACATGTGTCCTGCAGATTTACATACTAGGCTAGTAGCAAGGCCTCGGACAGCACATGCTAGGCTCCTGCTAGTCTAGAGACAGAGAGTAAGGGAGAGAGCAAACCATCGAGCTAGGATAAGCAAAAACTCCCAAGCTAGCAAATGATTCTAAACCGAAGAGGCAAAAACTTACAAGCCACAGGACTTAGAAACTACAGAACAAGATATTCCAGATACAATCAGAAAGTCGCCGAGCCTGTTCTCCTGAGTTGGTACTTGGGTTCCGGAAGAGGCGGAGAAAAAGTATCTTTTCGAACTCCTGAATACAACACAAAACAGGGTAAGTGAGTCAACCGCAAGCATGGAGATACGATAAAGTCCATCATTAACTCCATCCTACGATGGGAAACATATTGAATTAAGTAAATCAAAGAACAAGAAATCAGGCCAACAGATTGTCTGCAACTATCTAAGCATTTGCATCAGTAGTAAAGCACCAGTGTCTTGGTTTGATTTATTTTTGTTTTAGCTTTTGTCACATGAGAAATTAATTGTCAGAATACGATGTCAGGAAAATGCTTCAACCTGCTCATTCTCTGATAATATTACATTACATAAATATGAAAGGCTTAATTACTTAGTAAGATAATAGCCATCACCACAAGCACCAAATAAAATATCAAAAAGTTGAGACCAACTAAACAATATCACTTGGCTAGAAATTAAGTTTGAGACTGAGGCTACAAACATACTAACTAAACAACGAACAGGTGGCTGTACAAACTATTCAACAACAACAACAACATAGCCTTTAGTCCCAAGCTAGTTGGGGTAGGCTAGAGATGAAACCCATATGAAACCGTATAAAAGAACGTAAAAAGGCACAAGACAAAAAGATAAAGATAGGGTAGATAGAAAAGGAAACAAAGTCATGGTTCAGCACGTTGATAGCTAGCCTCCATGCGCTCCTCTGTCTAAAAGCTAAATCCTTGGAGATATTCCACTCCTTAAGGTCTCTCTTAACCGCTTCGTCCCAAGTCAGTCTAGGTCGACCTCTACCTCTCTTTACATTATCTACCCGCTCTAAAACTCCACTACGCACCGGCGCCTCGGGAGGCCTCCGTTGAACATGTCCAAACCATCTCAACCGATGTTGAATCAATTTCTCCTCGATAGGAGCCACCCCGACCCTATCCCGAATATCTTCATTACGAACTCTATCCCTTCTAGTATGCCCTCAAAAAACCAACGCAACATACGCATCTCA
This sequence comes from Hyparrhenia diplandra, assembly GCA_015847255.1. Taxonomy (NCBI): domain Eukaryota; kingdom Viridiplantae; phylum Streptophyta; class Magnoliopsida; order Poales; family Poaceae; genus Hyparrhenia; species Hyparrhenia diplandra. Next base: position 64,159 of record JADLZK010002804.1, read on the forward strand.
TCCACGCTTAGCTGCTGGACATGTCGCCTTTTGTAGGCCAACATTCAGCACCATATAGCATCGGGAGGCGAATCGCTGTCCTATAGAACTTCCCTTTTAGCTTCGTGGTCATCAGGCTGTACAAACTATTGAGTAACCAATATCAAGTGGTCATCAGGATGTAGCAACAAAGACCAAGATATCAAGTCCAAACTTGAATAGCTAGTTACATCACCCATCAACAATAGCATATAAAGAAAAGAACATTAGCAATAATGGCACTAACACATCTGTGTAAATGACCGAACTCTGAACCCACAATATAAAACAGATCTCAAACATTTTTCAAACTATTTAACATATGAATCTCCAAATTACACTAGTAGAACTTAAAATTTACAAAACTTTAGAGTTATCTAGGAAAACTTGAAAAGATAGTTTCACAAACAAATGATAATAACAATCAAGAGCTCTATACTATACATCATATGTCTATAGAGTTGTAGTTCTCTTCTACTCTACGGGTTTAATTGGTTGTTTGCATTACCTTAGCCTACATTAGACCTTATGCAGCATAACCTAAACATATGCACCATGTTGGCGTTTGGTTGTTCTGCACAGGCAAACTCCATTTGATAACATTGTGTTTAACTGTTTTTTTTTGGGGCATGTAGTCACCTCCACGTTCAAGTTGAGATCTCATCTTTCTAGTAGAAGTATGAGGGATGAGAGTATATCATTTTTGTGTGTGCATCGAGTTATGCAAACCTGCATTGTCTAATATGACCGAATCTAGCATACTAGCTAATGCAGTATACTGAGCTTATACAGGCAACCAATCAGACCTAAGAATTCACAACTAGATATAATGGGCTTGGAAATTGGAATACACCCTTCTGATGCAAGACAGTAAATCAGAGTGCTGTTGTTGTATCCAGCAAGAACATAACATGGCTTCTCTTAGAATTTAAATGGACATGTTTATCCATTTTTTGGCACATCATTCACCGTACCATATAATATAACCATATATGATTACTTGAATATGTATAATAACATTTGATGGCCTTTTGAGGGTAACTTGCATAAATAAAAGATATAAGAAGATACGGTGTTTCCAAATTGCAAATCGAGTCTAATCACCTGGGCAATAACTAGTCGACTAGTTGTGAATCACAATTATTCTAGGGTTAGTTGGCCCAGGGTAACCTACTGCCTAGTTCGTTAGCTATCCCAGTATCATTAACTGATCTAGTAGAGACTAGATGCAGAAGTTTAGCACACAGACCAGGGTGCAGACTGCAGACTGCAGAGAGGAGTAGACAACTGGCAACCAAAGAGCAGAGGTTGGGGTGTACGGTGCGACACATGGCATGGACCTCTGCTGGAAGACAACAGAAGTGCACCGCGGGATGGAAGCAGAGGTGGCTGCAGCATGGCAAGCTGTAGATGGAGGTGGCGAGCGGGAGAAATTTCTCTTTCCTACTTGTGCTTCATTACAGGCAGTGGGTGAAGATCAGCTACTTAAAAACAAAGCTGCGGCTGTGTGTTAGTATATATAGTTGGTGACAAGCCGAGGTAGTGTGGTCTGGGCCGCAGAAGCCAAAGTTGCCAGTGAGATATAGCTGACTAGTCAATGATAAGTAAACTAGCCAATGTAATGGAATGTATACCTACCTGAATATGGTTTATCTCCAGCAATGGAAGCAAAAAAGGATAGAACAAAAGAAAATAAAAAAACTACAAGGGATTTAGGGATGTTTAGATAAATGCAAGTCTTAAAAGTGGACAGAAAGAGGCAGATGTCAATAAGAGTAAAATGACACCTATTCAGAAGCAGAAAGACATTTGTCAGCCAAACGAGGGTGACATTCTGATGGTATTGTATTGAAGAACTAAAAGTACCTTTTGCTTCTTTAGCTTCTCATTCTCCTCTTCTAATCGAGATACCTTGTTTTCCAGTTCATTAGTGTAGGCCTGATAAAAATACAGTGTAAGTAACACTTTCAGGTAACGAAGAACAGTGTCATCATTTCTAAAATTTTACTCACAGATCACAAGAGAAAGTAGCTCAACAAATTAGCTACAACATAGAAAGGCAGGAAACAAATATTGCAACCTGCTTCCTGGCCCTTGAGCGAGCAGCTGACTCCTATTCTTGATCATCCTCTTCTGCCTTCTCTCCATCAACTTATCTGCCACATCTCCTGCGCCACGCTTTCTACCAGGCGTCGGAGAATCAGAAAGTGCACCCATCATTGGTGAAGTAATGTGGCCATCAGAGTATGATTCCAGAATAGGACCTGGCCCAACATTCAGAGGCTGAAGGGCTAACCGACCCGGGCATGTAAGCACCTGGCAAACTATGTTGCCCGTGCTGATGGGGCTCAATAACTGTAACCCGCTGCTGATAGTGGTCTAACCATTGCGCCCCAGGAGTCAAACCCACAGGCCCAGCACTACCGACCTGCTCCACATTGCCTACGTCATTCAGATCCTTCAGATATCCTTCAGCCACAACCCCAGCTTTTACCAAGAAATCCTCAAGCGTCATCTCCCCAAGCGTCGGCTGCCGCTCTCGCCTCCGCCTACCACCCACCCCAACATTTCTCTTTGGCGCATCCTGGATGCCCTTCCACACCTCGTCCACAGTCCTCTTGCTGAGCTCAGGCGGCATCGTGATGCTCCCCTGTCGCAAGAGGCCCGAACTCTGCTCATACTGGCTGGTAGTGCCACCATCAGGGTCCAAGCCATCAGGAAAGACACTCTTCAGCAGCTCCTCAAGGTTCATGCTGTGTAGGGGTTCTCCCAAATGGCTTTGCACCTCATCAAGGGTGAGGTTATACAGAGACCCTTGTCTTGCCAGGCTCTGCATCTGCCCGGGTTGCGCTGCACCGGCACTGGCACCGCCACTGCCACCCACACCTCCTACACCTCCCCGAGCCTGTGATGCCATTGTCTGACTCCCCATGAACCAACAGATTTCAGGAACAACGCTAGCCGGTCTCTGCTTTACTATCACTCAGATCAAGCGAAGACAAATCGCACATCTACAAGCAGAAAGATCACAACCTGCAGATCCAAGATACAGGGGGAATCATCAGGCAGCTGCCACTGAACCCAACACGGCTAAAAATGAAAAAAGGGGGGCAATATTATTATGAATCATCAATCGAGGCACGGGAAGGGAAGAAGCGACCTTACCTGCACGTGAGACGCGCAACCCTCGCCGGCGCCGGAGTCGGTGACGGCACCGCCTCTCAGCTCGCCGCGGGCGTCGACCACTGGCCTGGGCGCCTGGCGTCGGTCTGGGGCTGCTTCGAACGAGGTCAGGCAACAAGGCGACCTTGTGTGGCCGTGGCCCGACCGAGGCCGAGCGCCCAAGCAGGGGCGCGGGCGGCAAAAAATCTTTCCGTTTTACTTGTCAAGAGGGCGCCGCCGCCTAGCATCTGCCATTAGGGGTGGAGGTGGAAGGGGAGGAGACGGCGGCCATGTGGTGGCTGGTGAGTGTGCGAGGAAACCATCGGGGAGAGAGATCTTGTTTGGTGTTATGTTAAGCAGCAATTGTAGTACGCTAACTAAAGCCTTAAAACTGCTGTAACAGGATACAGTAATTATAAGAACTATAACACGTGGGCCCCACCAGATGATTAACAAAAATGGAGTGGAAATGAGGTTCACGCTTTTGTCCTCTGCTGGCTGAGAAAATAAGGTCTTCACGACACGGCTAGATGCCAAGTGTAGGTTCAGGTGCAGCCAGTGTGTACCCTGGACATTCTGTTTAACATCTCTGACCATGGCTCCGATTGTATTTTTTTTTACATCGTAGACCCCGAATTTTATTATTTCCTCCATCCCAAATTATAAGTCACTTTGGTTTAGTCAAAAGCGACTTACCAAAGTGACTTATAATTTGGGATGGGAGTACCACACAACAAACATAAAAAGTACAAAGTTGTTAGCATGTTAGCAATTCTAAAACATCAAACCAAACCAGAATACTCCCTTTGTTCCTTTTTACAAACTTATTCAATTTGATATAATGTTAATAAACTAAAATAGTTATCATGATACTTTTCAATCTTATATTTTGTGCATTTTAAGAAGAGTTGATGGTATTCATGGCCTATGATAGCATAAAAACAAATAAACTAAAATAGGTTATCATGATACCTTTCAACCTTAGCTAGGTCGGGCCTCGATTGGGGGTTTCACGGACATTTCATGCACATTAAATAGGGTGGAAATAAGGTTCACGCTTTTGTCCTCTCCTGGATGAGAAAATAAAGTCTTCACGACACGGCTAGATGCCAAGTGTAGGTTCAGGTGCAGCCGTGTGTACCCTGGACATTACATTTTAACATCTCGACCATGGCTCCGATTTTATTTTTTATACATCGTAGACCGAATTTTATTACCACACAATGCAGACATAAAAAGTACAAAGTTGTTAGCATGTTAGCAATTCTAAAACATCAAACCAAACCAAAAATACTCCCTTTGTTCCTTTTTACAAACTTATTCAATTTGATATAATGTTAATAAACTGAAATAGTTATCATGATACTTTTCAATCTTATATTTTGTTTGTTTAAGAAGAGTTGATGGTATTCATGGCCTATGATAGCATAAAAACAAATAAACTAAAATAGGTTATCATGATACCTTTCAACCTTAGCTAGGTGGGGTCTCGGTGGGGGTTTCACGGACATTTCATGCACATTAAATAGGGTGGAAATAAGGTTCACGCTTTTGTCCTCTCCCGGATGAGAAAATAAAGTCTTCACGACACAGCTAGATGCCAAGTGGTCATAAAATTCGGGTTTAATGTTTTGATTTGGTTTCAATCTTTGTGACCCGTATGAAACTGTGCATTGAGAGAGAGATTTATTTCATGTCAAAGTTTCATATCTTGAAAACCGAGCTGAAACGCTCCATTAAGACCCGACCTTATATCTCAACTGTTTAAGAAGTGGTGATAGTATTTATGGCCTATGATAGTAGAAAAACATATAGGTTGACTCATGGTACTTGTTAAAAAAAAGGGTCAATCTTCAAGTAAAATAGGTCAACTTGTAACTTCTAAACTGATCGACCTTGACATCACGCGACTTAGTGCACCCGTTCCCATCCTACCGAGGACTTGAATTGAAGTAAAGTGGCCCACCCAACAACCACCTACCACAATTTATTTCGCACTGACCGTGTCTTTGGTTTAGAGGGACGAAGGGAGATCGGGTAGGTCAATCCCCTCTATTAATGTGTTTGGTTTGGGGACTGGCAAGGGTAGGATTAATCCTAAGGGGAATATACCCTTAGATTCGGGGGATGTCCCCGTGCCAACAAAACAAGCAAGTGGGCTCCCTTTTAGATGTCATGGGTTCTCCATCCACGATAATCTTTGGAGGAATTCTATCAAATAGTATGTTAATATGGGTATTGACTCTATGTCAATTGTGTGAACTGGTTCTCTGAATGAACATAGGAGTTGACATCTAAAAAACCTAGTTTCTCGTGAGTTTTTTTAACTAGTTAGGAGCCCAAGGAGCTCTATCAATCAAATCCCTTATATGGCTACTATCACAGAAAAATAGGAGCCCAAGGAGCTCTATTAATCAAACCCCTTATATGGCTACTATCTTAAGGCTCAAAGTGTTATGCCTTTCCTTTTGTAGCTACATTGAACTAGCCCAATTATTGCTTACATGCTCCAAATTAAACCTCCTTATACTTATAATGACATGGATATGTAATGTATCCCTATTGAAAGGATATAGTTCTTATATCAAGGTCTAAGTTATTATCAATTGAAAGCATACAACTTCCTATTTTTATTTTCTTCACTTTGCCTCAGAACAACTGTGTGCAGTGTGGTTTGGTCAAAACATGGGTGAGCATTTTGTTTTCAACTCAATTCTTGGCCCATGTGTATTTGGAAGTTTATAGAGAACTATAAGGGGCGTGCCCGGGGGGCTCACGCAGTTGATGAAGGTGATGACGCTAGGGCAGGGGGAGGGGGTGGCGCTAGGGTTTGGGTACAGGAAGGTGGTGGCACAAGGGAGAAGGGAGAGGGAGAGCGCGGTGGTTTGAGAGCTAGAGTTAGGGTTTAGAGTCCATTTTGGCACGGTTGGTGTGCCTCCTTTGACCCATGTTGGACCGTTTTCTCCAATCGAGGTTCACGACCTGCGTTGGGCTTATGACAAGAACAAATCTTGTAAAAAATGTGCCACTTTGAAATATAATGATCTTGAATCGAGATTAGAAATATCTTTTTTATACTACTGCTAGCGGTCTCTTTTTATGTGTACTCCCTCCGTCCGGAATATAGTGCATTCTAGCCTTTAGGAGGTGTCCTGAATATAGTGCACTTGAGGAACAATAATAAGATAATATTTACTTAAATAAGAGTACATGATTTTTTTTAACAAGGAAGGTAACTCATGTACTTGCCATATTTTATTTAAGGACTAAGAATTCACCCTTTAATCATGGGGAATAGAATCAGATTTCAATACATTAGAAATGTAAGTGAGAGGTACATGCGTCTATTGCCCTCTCTCTTATTTAATCTTAGAATGGTTAGAATGCATTGTATTTCACAACAAAGGAAGTATATAGCAAATTTAATTAAGTTTTCCTAATATTATATGCATATGGCATTTGGGGAATAGAGACTTCCCACTCGATTCCTTAAACCATATACTAAAACAAGCTTCCAAGATGCCAACTTGTTCTCTGTGCCTTTTTCGGCGTATTTTATTTCGGTATATTAACTTCAATAATATATGCAACAGGTAAAGATATAGTATATAAAAGAAGAGGGGTTTGGAAGTTCTAGGTTAGATCATCTGGACTGTGCATACTTGGACCAAGTTTTCTCTGGGCAGTGTTATCTTAGACAACAAACGGTAGTTAGTTCGTTACTCTTTGTTTACCATCTGGACAATGTTTCAATAGAGTTCATCATCCTAAAGTATTTTACATAATACCACTAAAATATATAGTTTTGTATAATATCGTTTAAATAGCATAATAGAGTTAAAATATCTAAATCCCAGGTGTGCTAATATATGTGAGCATTAGCTAATGTATTTGAAAAACAAAACACATCCACAGAGAGAGAGTGTGTGTGTATTTTTCATGCAAAATATTTTAATATTTTTTTCGGAACAATCTGTTTAATAGTTTTGATCAGGAACTTTCTCGTGGGAAGTGGTGGAGACTTGGCAAGCCGGCAAGCGGAGCTGTAATTGTGCGTCATCCATGTGTACCGTTGGGAATAATAATGTATAGAGTGACAGCGATATGGTGGTGCAATACAATACATTATTCATCACGAAAGAAAAGCAAGCGCAAACGCGCAATACAATAAAGCGTGTAGTGTGCCTTGAGTGGCAGAATGACGGTGACCATCTAAACAAAAACCTTTAATCCCCAAGGCGCCAAGTGCTTACTGCTGCTGCCTAGTCCTGCCTGGTTCACTTCCCGTGGCCTTTTAGTCGTAGGGCATGCATATGTTTACCCTTTTTTTTAAGCAGAATATGCTTACTAGCTACAGTACTGTGGTAGTACAGGAGAAGGTTAACAAAAGTACTTAAGGGCTAAAGGCCGGCCTGTTCCTTATGACCGATCAATCAAAATATAAATAATGTTAAGCGATCGCGCTTAATAATTCGGCCGGCACGTACTGCTTTATTTGTTTAATACAAAACCAGCCCAATAGGAATGGCTAGCTACAACACCAAGCAAGGTGGTGATTAAATTACAACCATTTGGATTAGAGAAAGGGGAAGTAGAAGTTGCGTCACGTGAGGCTTTGATGCATCATCATCGCGTCTCATGCCTCCTGGCTAAGATTGGACGATCGACAAGTTTAAGGAAATCGAGGATCTGAGGTTAACTTATTGTTGTAGCACACTGATTATGTACTACGTAGCTCATCCTGATTCCTGAGTCCGGCCTGTTCCATAAAATTAGTGCCTCCTGTCGCTTGTGGCCGTGACCGGTGGGCCACCACTCGGCCAATGGATGCTTCGATGATATATATATGGAAGCTATTGGCAGCGGCGCGCACCTCTGGCTCCATGTATCATCGACATCTCGTCTAGAACCAAAAAGTTTCCTCGGCCATGCATTCGAGCACTGCTGCACGCTGCACAGGCGGCAGAATGAGTGCTCCGGTGTCACTCACGCTGGTGCACCTCATTCCACCGCACCGCTGGCGCTCCGTGCTCCTGCTTCACTTGAGGTGGTGGCCGGCCAGTAGCGTGGAAAGACTTGCCGACTTGACGTGATCCGCCGAGCTGACAACCCCATAGCGACCGTGCAATTGCCACTTGCCAATACCAGGGGCGGGGCGGAGCCGCGGATGGATGCGCGGCGCGCACACAGGCTTGTGCCTGCCGCACTCGGTTCTTGCCAGAGTGTCGGCCCTGGACCGATCGACCGGCCGGGCGCAGAGAAATCAGTCCAAGTGGAGTGAGGGCGTAACGACGCGGCGGCCGACGGGGGCTGCTGATGCTGGGAGAGGTGCCGACGAGACGTGGGCTGTCGGCCTGCAGGTGCCGGCCCAGCTTTGTGCTGCCTCCGTCCAGCAAAGTGATGATATGCACAGTTTTGGGCTTCCGCAGTCCGCACGGCACACGCATTCTTGCATTCTCTACGGGGAGCAGTGATCAGGAATGCGAGAGATCAGTGTCGTGTTCAAAGCATCCACAAAATTGGGAGAGGCCATTTCTTCCAGGCTCGAGAGGGTATCTCCTCCTCGTTGCAGCATCATCCTTCAACAGCCAACGATCGAAAAATTTTTTTTTTTTTTTTTGAAACAGCTTGACAGAGATTTAGTAACAACCAGTTTTTTTTCCTTTCGGAGCGTGCCGTACTAGGCAACTGAAAGGCTGAAATTCATATCTAGAGTATCTCCAACAGTTTGGTATATTAGGTTGTTATCCTTTAATTTTTACAAAAACAATAAAAAAACGTCTCCATCAGTTTGGTATATCACTTGCCAAATTTTAACAACTTGGGAAAAACAGCGCGTAAATATCCGCGGCGTATCCGGGTTGACATCGGTGTTTCTCGGCGCCATGGGACTCGCGACTCCTCTCGTTTGCCGTTCCTCGCAAACTCGATCGACGCCATGGGCTTGGAATCGAGGTCCACAGCGCTCCTCGGGGCTCATCGGGTTTGTCTCCGCTTGCTGCTCGACGATGATTCAACCCCTGCAGGCACGGTCCCTTGTTGCTTAACAGGTCTAGTCCGCCGCCGGGGCCAACGGCAGCGGCGTCCCGTCGTGCTTGGGATGAGGCAACACTTGCAGCGTCGAATTGCCATCGGTGGCCTATTGCAGCGTCAATTCCCGGTCATCAATTCCCCGGCCGCTCGTGCTCTCCTCTCGTGAACAAGAGGAAAAGAAAATAAAAAAACTCTTCGATAGGTCCAGATGCAAAAGTGCAAGACACAATAGTTTCCGAATATAGGCTTAGTTAATTTGCGAAAAGTTTTGTGTTCACTTTACAAAAGTATTTTTCTTTATCTTTTCCTTTATAGTATTTAATTAAATAGCTAAAAAGTTAGTTTTGGGGAGTAAAATATGTCAAACTGTTGGAGATGAGTTGTTTTTCAACTTGGTATATACTTTTGCAAATTGCTAAATTGTTAGATTTATCAAGTAAATTTTAGCAAACTGTTGAAGATGCTCTAAATGCATCCAATAATTCCAGCCAGAGGTCGTAAAAAGTCTCTAACCAAGGTCTATTTTCCCCTGTAGGAGTTCACTGGCATTCTGTGTTCAGTCAAATCCTTAGAAATAAATCAGGAAGGAAAAAAAAAGGAGAGATTTATACTTATCTTATTCTGACACGGTACAGTTTATCCTTATCCTTAGCATCGTCGCCTGATGAATGCATAGCCTTGTTTTTTAAAAATTACACGGTACAACGTCGACACTCACAACACGCACGCACACTCATTCCTATAAATACACGTCACGCAGACCCTATCCCTATGAGCACCTCCGAAAGATTGAGCACCCGGTAGTGCGGAGATTCGAAGTCACCATTGGCGTCTCGTGTCGTCGACGGGAATGTCGCTACCACCGAATACATAACGCCAAGTAAATCCTGAAAAATCCCAGGAAAAGGTGCAAGCACGGGATTTAAACTCACGGTGGGTAGCGTCCCACCTGGGCCGTCCTACCATTGGACTACAAGGCAATTCCCATGTGCGAGCCTTGTTTAGATGCACCCCAAATTCAGAATGTTATAATTCTAACTCATGTAACACTTTTGTTTGTATTTGGTAAATATTGTCCAAATCATAAACTAATTAGACTCAAAAAATATGTCTCGTGATTTACAATCAAACTATGTAATTAGTTATTGTTTTATCTACATTTCTTGCTCTATGTATGTGCTGTAGGACTCGGTCGGTGAGTCGCCCAAGATAAGCGGAGTGGCTGAATATTTAATTATTATTTAGCTTTATTATTATAATTATTAGATTAAATTAAAGAGAGTTAGAAAAAGACTAATGAGCGGCCCGTTAGCAATTGTAAACCCCTCATATAAATATGGGAGCAACTATCGTGAGACAATCAAGAAGAAAATAATTAGGTTTTTACCTTGCTCTCAAGCTCAAGCCGCCCCGCCGCCTCCTCGCCCTCGCGCCCGCCCGCGCCGCCTCCGGCCGCGCCGCCGCAGCGCGCCGCCGCCCGAACCACCGCCCGCGCCCGCAGCGCTGGGCACCTGCCGACGCCGCCCGCCCGCGCCGCATCCGCGCCGCCCCTCAGCGCCGTCGCCCCACGCCTTGTTCATCGCCGATTTCAGCCCGCGTCACCTCTCTCGTTCTTCCTCTCGCGTTGGCTCGGAAAAGCGGGTTGTGACAATTGGTATCCAGGAGACCACTACGATCCAATGGCCTTGACCGTGGGACAACAAATCACGACAAACGTCAACGGGATCATCGGCGAGTACATCGCAGCCATGGAGGCCAAAACCATGGAGGCTAATTCAGCCCCATCATCGCCTAAGTACATCCCGCCCTCCAAGCGCTCTATTCGGTTTGTAGACACAGATGAGCCCTCCATCCGCCGCACCTCCGATTCCTCAATCCTACGGCAACGGACGGTCGAATTTTCATCTCGAATTCGTCTGAGAAATTTTCCAAGAAATTACTCGCAATTTTCACCTAAATTCTTGCGGAAAATCGAGGCGTACCGGCAATAATATTAAATTATTTTTTCCGAGTATGATGGCAAGGGTGACCCTTCTCATTGGTTGTACAAGTGCGATAAATTTTTTCTCGCTCAAGGAATTATTAATCTGGTCGATGCGGCTCGCCGTTCCATCTCCAAGGGAACGCATTATCTTTGGTTTATTCGTTGGGAAAATGAAGTGGGTCAACCAACTTGGCCGAATTTTTACGTAGCTATTACCGGGACGTTTTGAAACCCCACTTCATAATCATCTTGGTGATCGACAAACATCACGCCGACACGGGAGATTTGGACAGTACACTAATACGTTCACGGCAACGCCGAACAAGGTACAACACCTCTCCCCCAAACGGCCAGACTATGGTTTATATATTCTTTGGGTTAGCACCTCGATTGGATCGACGTCCAACTATCATCAACTACGATATTGAGACAGCCATAGCACTTGCTAGGCGTCTCTATCCGCTTCACGTCGGCGAGAACTCAAAGGTACGCACAAGAGGATATTCAAATATTCAAATATCGGTTCACGGGTTAAGCGGCATCTCCACTTGTCCTACCATGCAATTAATTATCAATATAAATGGCACCAAATTATTGGCTCTTTTGGATTACGGTTCAACACACAATTTTTACGGATTACGATTTGGCTATAAAACGGGCCTCCAAAGTTCTTCTTTACACCGTCCGCTCAAAGTTCTTTGTCGTCAATGGACAACACATAACAAATGTGGGAAGGTATGATAATATTGAATTTTCTATTGCTCTTGAAAAGCTTCAAAGCGGATTTCTTGACATCAAATTAGGAGGCTATGATGTTGTTTTGGGTGTGGTGGCTGAGTTCTTTGGAAAATATTATCCGGAATTTTAATAAACTTATTATGAAGTTACGGCGGAAAGGACGGCCCGATCACATGGCACGACCTCTCTAAAGAGACAGATTCTCAACTAGGTATTCATACACTTTCTCTCGACGTGCCAATTGATCCTCTGTTATGCAAATTCCAACGACTTTTGAGAGCCTTCGGGGCTCCCACCTCAACGGCGTTATGATCATAGAATTCATCTTAAGGATCCCACTCGGCCGTATCGTTCGCCCTTATCGTTACCCTCGGATCTGAGAAAAATGAACTGGAACGCCAATGTGCGGACATGCTTCATCAAGGTATCATCCGGTATAGCGCCGCCATTCTCATCACTGTCCTTCTTGTCAAAAACATGATTAGACTTGGCGTTTTTGTGTTGATTATCGGGAGCTCAATAGTAATACTTTGAAAGACAAATTTTCAATACCGGTTATTCTTTGAATTCTTTGGATGAACTAGAAGGTGCTAAATTCTTCACCAAATTAGATCTTCGCCGGGCTATCACAGTACGCATGCATCCTCCGGACATTGAAAAGACGACTTTTCGAGGACACATCATGGGCACTTTGAGTTTTTGGTCATGCCATTTGGATTATGCAATGCACCTTCAACTTTTCAAGCTTTGATGAATGATATATTGGGACCGTTTACTGCGCAAGTTTGTCTTTGGTTTTCTTTGATGATATCGATATTTAGCAAATCCTCGGTGCGAGCATCTCCACCATGTGGAAGAGGTTTTTAAGGTACTAGCATCTCATAATATCTTCTTAAAAAATCTAAATGCCTCTTTGGTCAATCACAATTGGGTTATTTGGGACATATTATATCGGATCTTTGGAGTGGTCGTTGATCCAGGAGAAAATTGAGGCCGTCACCACTTGGCCGCTCCCCACAACTCTCCGTGAATTGCGAGGTTTTTACGGGACTCGCCTGGATTTACAAATGTAAAAGTTTATAATGGATTATGGTACAATTGCACGTCCCTTGACCGATCTTCTTAAGAAGGACTCATTACGTTGGGACACCCTTGGCAACAACGACTTTTGAGCACCTTAAGAGGACTTTATCATCAACACCGGTTCTCCAACTTCCGGACTTTAATAAATCATTTGTGGTGGAATGTGATGCGCCCGTACGGTATGAGTCTTTGTTTTACATCGGGGTAATGGTCCAATTGCTTACTTTAGCAAGCGTATGCCCGATAAGTACAAAAAGTTAGCCGCTTATGAAAGAGAACTCATAGGACGGGTAATAAAAAGTCAAGCATTGACGACCATATCTTTGGGGCCGCCCATTTATTATAAGGTCGGATCATTCTGACCTTAAGTACATTTTAGATCAACGCTTGTCCCGCAGTTCCGCGGCATCAATGGGTTAGCAAATTACTTGGCTATGATTTTTCTTGTGGAGCACAAACCGGGTAAATCAAATGTGGTGGGCGACGCATTATCTCGTCGAGAACACGGATGAATCTTCACTCATGGCTATTTTAGAAATTCAATTGGGGTTATTTGACCCGCCTACGGGGAGGAAATTGCATTCGATGATGAAGCTATAGCCCTTATTGATTCTATAATCAACGGTAAGGGATATTTGCATGGGAAGTTCGCAATGGATTGATCTTGTTCAACAAAAAGGTATGGCTTTCCAAATCGTCCAAACATCTTCAGACCATTCTCCATGCAATCCATGATTCAGCACATGAGGGTATACAAAAAACATTGCATAGATTCCGTCAGACTTTCTTTGTCAAACATGATAAACACATTGTCACGCGATTTTGTGAATGATTGTTTGGTTTGCCAACGCAACAAAGCCCGAACACCTTCATCGGTTTGGGCTTCTTCGGCCTTTACCAATTCAGAGCGGATCACGGGAGGATATCTCAATGGATTTCATTGAAGCTCTTCCAAAAGTTGGATCTAAATCAGTAATCTTAACAGTGGTTGATCGTCTCTCCAAGTATGCTCACTTTATACCCCTTTCTCATCCGTATACAGCAACTCCAGTAGCTCAAAAATTTTTCTCAGAGATTGTTAGACTACATGGCTTGCCAAGATCAGTGGTTAGTGATCGAGATGTCATCTTCATGAGTCAATTCTGGTAAGAAATTTTCAGTCTATCTAACATTATTTTGTCACCAACATCAGCTTATCATCCTCAAGCAGATGGCCAGGCTGAGGTCGTTAATAAAATTATTACGATGTATCTGCTTATTTGCTTATTTGGTGACAAACCAAAGGATTGGGTAAGATGGTTACCTTGGGCTGAATATTGCTATAATACTTCATATCATGCTTCGACCAAAACAACACCGTTTAAACTTGTGTGCGGGCGTGACCCCCTACAATCCGTGGTTATTATCCGGGTGAGACAACATTATCGGTTTGTGGATGACTTACTAACTCGGAGGGATATTTTTCTCACTCGGACAAAGGTTCGTTTTGCAGTTGTCTCGGGATTATTATTGCAAATATTTTGACGCTAAACATACTGACGAGAGAGAATTTAAGGTGGGTGATTATGTTTGGCTCAAACTTTTATCCCCATTACGTGGCAACCATATCCGATTTACACAAATGCAACCTCTCTCCTAAATATTTTGGACCCTTCAAAGATCGGCAAGATTATTACACGGTAACATATGCATTGAATCGCGCCTGGACCCCGTATACACAATGTCTTTCATGTCGGCATGCTCAAACCACACCGTGAGGAGATACCTACGGATATTCGGAATTACCTCGGATTCATGATGGCACACCGGTCTCTCGAACCTGAATTAATGCTCAAAACAAGAGTCCGCCGTGGTCGGCTTCAAGTGCTCATCAAATGGAAGAACAAACTGCTGCAGATGCTTCATGGGAAGATGCGGAATTATTCAACAAAATCTATCAGGACTTCTAGCTCGAGGACGAAATTTGAATCTCGGCGGGGAGAGATGTCGGACTCGGTCGGTGAGTCGCCCGAGATAAAGCGGAGTGGCTGAATATTTAATTATTATTTAGCTCTATTATTATAATTATTAGATTAAATTAAAGAGAGTTAGAAAAAGACTAATGGGCCCGACCCGTTAGCAATTATAAAACCCTCATATAAATATGGGGGCAACTATCGTGAGACAATCAAGAAGAAAATAATTAGGTTTTTACCTTGCTCCCAAGCTCAAGCCGCCGCCGCCTTCCGCCCTCGCGCCCGCCGCGCGCTTCCCTCGCCCGCGCCGCCCGCCGCCGCCGGCCGCCGCCGCCGCCGCGTAGCACGCCCGGCTGCCGGCGCCGCCGCCCCGCCAGCGCCGCATCCCGCGCCGCCCCCTCGCGCCCGCTAACGCCTTGTTCATCGCTGATTTCAGCCACGTCACCTCTCTCGTTCTTCCTCTCGCGTTGGATGGAAAACGGGTTGTGACGATGTCCCTAGATTGATGTGATGGAGAGAGTAAAAAAACTTGAAACTTAGCAGAACTAAAAAGCCTACTGATAAGGTTGGTAATACAAGTAACTAATGAATACTCCCTCCGTCCCAAAATAAATGGCGTTTTCGCTTCCCGAGAAACATCTATCGGCAATTATATATTAAAATAGGATTAATATTTATATTACATAATTAGTATCATTGGAAAGATCTTTTGATCTAGTTTTTTAACCAAATTTATTTGGAGATTTAAATCTTCTACGTATTTTCTATAAATCGAGTCAAACTTGTGGTGAAAAACCTAAAACGTCGTTTATTTTGGGGACGGAGGGAGTATACGTGATGTGACGTACATTTAAAATGGACAATGTATACTTGTGCCTTGAGACCACGACATGAACGTAACCATGCACGCGACGCGCCGAAAGTACCCACTCGTTCACCTTTTTGGTTTTAGCAAAAAAGCGATTCTTGTTTCAATCGACAAAAATATAGAAGTTCTAGATATACCGACAATGTCGGTTGGAGTGACTAACTCAGCCTATTCACGTTAAGAGCACTCATAATGCAGACTCTATCATACTTTCTATCCTCATTTATTACGCCTCTATTTATTGCTTTTTCTTTGATGTGACATTGTATTTATTGAAGAGAGCGGGAAAAACATAAGAAACCAAAGCTAACTAAGAAACCAAGTCTTCACGCAAACCAAGACAATGCGTGAGAGTGACAAGTGAGCCATATGACATCATTATAGAAAATTACATTGTGAAAGATAGTTTCGACACAATGTCAAGACTATAGAAACCATGATAGTTTCTAGCATTGCGAGTGCCCTAATATGATTTGCATTTATGTTTCTACATCACGAGTATGCTATTTTTTAGCTTTTAATAATAGCAAGCTTTATTTCTTTTTTGGTATTTCGGTTTTGAGGACTTTTAGCCTTGGGATTCATCCAATTTAGATACAACATACTTTTAGCCTCGGGACTTTTAGACCTCTTGTTACAAATTTAGGCATTTTCAATAGCAATTTAATATAGAAAATAACGATAATGAAAAAGTTGGTGAAATCATATATGTGCTTGTGTGAACTAATCATGAATATCATGTAGATGATACTAACCAAGTTTTTGACCCGCGATCTCATGGGATAGTGAAGAACAAAGACATACCCAGCGATAGAGTCGGTTGCACTAGTTGACATAGTGCATGTTGGTGTAGCGGTCCCGCATGCTACAGTGCAGAAGAGAAGCAGTGCCGATCACCATCATTACCGGGAAGAAGAGAATGTTGATGCGAATAGTAATCGTGTCACGAGTGACAGTACTCAAAAACATGATTACCGTCCTTCACTCGAGCAGGTTAACTTGAAGAGGTAAGTGAACTCAAAGACAACATGTGTTTCGGTGGCCTAACGTCGCCGAGCTTATGTGCTTGCCAAATGACTGACGGAACTCGAGAGCAACCAAATATATGGTGTGTTTTGTGTGCGTGAGAGACTAGAGGACCGGGAACTTTTCTCATAAATTTCCACATTGGTTGCAAAAACTCCCACCATCTCATTAACTTCCTCAATTAGGGGACATAATTTTCTATCATGATAACGGGACCATAACTTAGAGACTTCTCCACTTAATTAAGGCCCCCGTGTGGTTTCCATAAGTCGATGACTAAAAATCTGTGACTTATAAGTCATGCCTGTTTGGTTGCAACTGACTTATAAGTCAAGGAAAAAAAAGAAGAGAAAATGGGTGACTTATAAGTCAAGGTGAAAAAGAAGAGAAAATGGTTACAAGTGACTTATAAGTCCCTACTGTTTGGCAAAATAAGTCACTTATTTTGAATTTTTGACTTATAAGTCACCTGACTTATGGAAACCAAACGAGCCCTAACTTGAGTGGCAAAAGCAATTCATGCATTTCACCACGTGCCCGTAGGCTCAGGTCAACTCGATCATGACATGTCATGTCACGCCTCGTTATCACACAAAGAGTTGCACCCAAGCAAAATTTGAATATTAGTGAACAAGGTTAAATTTTTACCATGGTTATAGCTCAAGTCTATGTATCTATAAAACAACGTTTTTTTTAATTTAATTTCCTCTAGCCGCCCTTGCAGACTAGTGAGGTCAGACATTTTTCTCAGACTCTTCTCTCCCATATAGGCAAGCTCCTATCTCCCATCTCCCTCCCATTAGACTGGCCACAATGTATGCCCAAAAATTTCAACTCTGACACAAGCATTGATGCCACACCTCCTTGTAAACCCACAACGTGGGCACCCCTCATTTATTGTGCATGAGGACCCCACCAGAGCCCCATTTATCTCTGCCTCCATCTCTCTCACCCTGGCTCGCATCCTCCCTTTTCCTCATCAGATCTTGCCCCTGCTGCAGGGGAGCGCGTTCCATCATTTCCGGCTCACTAGTGACCACCCAAAATGAAGGAACGAATCATATTACATCGACCCCCACTCGATATTAACAAATCCCCACGACGAGCCGTGAGCGCACGCGGGGGGGCGGGTGGAGCCTCGGAGGCGAGGCCGGTGGGTTCTTTGCGGCTACTCTACGCGCGGCCGACGACGGGCGGGGGGGGGGGGGGGTTAGGGGAGGTGGAGGTCGGCGTTGCGCGCTTGTAGTCGTGGTCGGAGCCCGGGAGGCGGAGCGTGAGGGTGTGGGCGGTGTCGCCCGAGTCTAGGCGGCCCCATGTGGCGATGTTGCGGCGATCTGACGGAGTAGGCGGGGAGGAGGAGGAGGAGGAGGAGGAGGAGAAGGTGGTTAGACCATCGTCAAGGTGGATGCTCGACGCCGCCGCCGCTCCCCGACGGGCCAGCCCGGTGCGTATGCAACTTCCATCGGCTACCTATGAGAGAGAGGTTTGAAGGAGAGAGAAGATTGAAGCATCAGTGCTTCTACATTATATGTGCCGAAAATTGAGTAAAATACAAATCCGGTCCTTAAACTTTTTATGGTGTATCACCCCGGTCCATAAACTTTTAAAGTTTGTCATCATGGTGCCTAAACTTGATTTGGGTCTCTAATCAGCTGCATAACGGGTCTGATTAAAAATAAACAGACCAACAACGGGACTGTTGCATTAAAAAAATAGAGTTTTGCATTAAAAAAACCAAGCTCCTCAGCCGAACTGATGCATGCTAATAAACTGAGCTCCTCGATCACTCAGTTAGAGGATTCATCAGCTAAAAAAAAGCCGAACTAATGCATGCTAAAAAAGGCCCAACTGATGCATGCTAAACAGACCAACTGCCAAACTGATGCATGCTAAAAAAAAATCCGAACAGCAGTATCACAACAATATGGAAAAGATGAACAGCAAACCAACAGCCGAACAACCTTAACCAAGTGCATATCACAGCAATATTTTATAGAAATGAATGTCGTATTAACCAAGTGCCGCGAGAAGTGTCGCGGGGAAACTGAATCGACACCCGCGAGGAAAATTAATCGCCCGCGTGAGAAGGGCGTATTAATTGGCTGCTAATGACGTCACCAGCGTGTGTCATGGGTCCTTAACGGGCTGATTAGAGACCCAAATCAAGTTTAGGCACCATGATGACATACTTTAAAAGTTTATGGACCGGGGTGACACACCATGAAAAGTTTAAGGACCGGATTTGTATTTTACTCGAAAATTTTTAGAACTTCGGCATCAGCGGTGGGCACCGGTGCTTGAACGTTCTCTCTCCTCTCCCAGCCTTTTGCAAAAAACACCACGCTGTGACGAGTGTTAGAGCAAGTATAATAAGGTACAGTTAGCAGGCTAAATGAGGTTCCACGTCAACAAAATCTAAGGTGGAGGAGTGAGAATAGAAGAGAGAGAATGGAGCAAAAGCGGTTGGTGAAACGTCGGCTGCATGCGCAAATCAAGAAGAAAAAAATACTCCCTACGATTTCCAAATTATAAGGCGTGTTGACTTTTCTAGATACATTTCTTTTGTTATGCACTAGATATACAATATGTCTAGAATCTAGATACATAGTAAAATAAATGTATCTAGAAAAGCCAAAACGTCTTATAATTTGGAATGGAGGTAATACATGTTAGCAGAGGGCACTTACATGCAACCATTAAATACTTAAATTATTCTAATAATATCTCTTGTCTAAACCATTATACGAGTAAACTATTTCTAATGGTGAGAGTGACTTGGGTAGTTCTATTTCGTCGGCCGTTGGTGACCTTATTAACCATGCTCTTACCAGTACACTTAGCCATTTTTTGAATGTGTTCGGTTGATTCCAGCTGATTTTAATAGTATTTGTGTGAGAAAAAAATAAATCGAGATAAGCCAAAATAAGTCGAGAGAAAGGTACCACCCCGGCTCTCTGCTCTCCCCATATATAGGTTGGTGCCTCCCTCCTCCCCATTAATAGCAAGCACTCAACTACCAGTACGCCTGCTGTACCACCATCACCAAGCCGTCAAAACTAAGGAAAAGAGAGCGATCCATGCAAAGCGAAGCCGCCGCCGTCCATGCTCCAGGCTAACCTCGCCCTGGGCCACAGTCGCAATGACGAAGCCGCATTCCCCGTCCTCTTGGGCCGCCTCCTCGCTCTCGTGTGTCTCCTCCTCGTCTTCCTCGGGCTCCTGCTACGTGCCGCCGTCGTGGTCACCGAAGCACGACAGCAAGAAGAAGAGGAGCGGCGGTAGGAGGGCCAAGAATGGCGCCTCGGTCGCCCCGAGGAGGACCAGCTCCATCTACAAGGGCGTGACCAGGTGCGTGATCGGCCAAGGTTCAATCTTTCTCTTGGTCGGCGACGTGGTTGAGTTCTGCGCTTGTGATTTCTGAGCGTCGCGCGCGTCGTTGCGTTCGTTGGTGCTGCAGGCACAGGGTATCGGGCAAGTACGAGGCGCACCTGTGGGACAAGAATGCTTGGAGCGGGACCAAGACCAAGAAGGGCAGGCAAGGTGGAATCTTTGTTTACTTGTCCCTGTGATGAACAAATGATTCCTTTTTTTATCAAAGAAATGAGATTTATTTCTTCTCTGGTCTCCATTTTGTTTGATTTCTCACGCTGTAGCAACATGTGCTGATATTGTCCTCTGTTTCTTCTTCTTTTTCGTATGTGCTTGGCTACCTCGACATTCGTGTGATATGTGGATGTTGCATGTCTGATGGTCGCCTCGCTTCCAACAGTTTATCTGGGTGAGTCAAGATTCCTCTCATATCCGCAAAAAAGCTCACGAACTTTCCCATGCTATGATTCAACAATTATTTGATTTGGGTTGCGATTTGCGAATGAACTGCATTGCCTTCTGATTGATTTCGGCTTTCGAATCCGCAAAAAGGAAACTACTTTATCTCTTTCTTTTTCCGACAAAAAAGAGAGATCGAGTGCGGTGAAAAAAATTACTTTTTGGATAAAGTTAAAAGGACCTCGACTTTTTTTGTGTGTGTGTGTGTGTGTTGTGTTGGAAGTTTTGGGCTTTGGCCCAGATATTTTCAAATAGAAATTTACCTGGGGGACTTTAGAATCACATTCCTGCTATTATTCCAACATTTTGTCTCTCTCCTCCATGCTGCACAATGAAGGTCTTTGGAATGTTGTTAAAAAATGTAAGATTATCATTCTTATGGCTAGGTCTTGTTCCATGCTCTAAAGTTTAGAATTTCTCTGATTCTTATGGATTGTTTCATTCCGTACTACACCTAAGGCAACAAAAATATTTGTGTCTTTTCTCTGATTTGTATATACATTTATCCCATCCACGTGTTTTTTCTATGTATTCTTAAAATTTCAATCCAACACTCCAAGAGGTCCCTAAGAAACGTGCCCTAGCACAAAACCATTAGGTATATATCGCATGAATACATCGATTAAAGTCCTTGTTCTTGTTTCTTCGTAGGAGCATTTGACAATGAAGAGGCAGCGGCCCGTACTTATGATCTCGCAGCACTCAAGTACTGGGGCTCAAACGGCACACTCAACTTCCCAGTAAGTTGAGATACTTCAGTCTGCATGTGTCATATAGTAGTAGTATTTGCTGCTAGTAAGATTAATTTTAATCGGTACTGTGCTGTGTGTGAATCTAAACTCTCTGTGACAAATTAATGCAGCTGGAATCGTACAGACATGAGCAAGGCAAGATGCAGAGCATGACAAGGGAGGCGTATCTGGCCACTCTGCGGCGCAAGAGCAGTTGTTTCTCCAGAGGCGCCTCCGGGTACAGGGGAGTGGCCAAGTAAGCACGAACACACACGGTGCTTAGGCCGCCAGCATAGTATCAGTGTATCCAACCCAGCACCGGTTCAGTGACTCTACTGAGCAAAGCCACTAGCTAGAGTTTTTTTTTTTTGTCTTCTTATCTTCAGTTTTCTGCAGTCCCCACTCCTTCCAGTGAAGGCATGCAGAAAATCTGAATGGTTTTGCTTGGTGATCAGGGAAGTTCTGATGAGAGTTTTTGGATTCGCAGGCACCACCACAACGGCAGGTGGGAGGCCAGGATCGGCTACGCTCACGGCAAGAAATACCTCTACCTGGGGACGTTCGGTATGTGTCTCTTTCTTGGTCTTCCACTGCATTTTGCTAGTACTGATAATCGCAAGAACCCACTTTTTTGTTACAAGATCACTGCATACACTATACAGGATCACTGTTACAGGATCGTGCATTCAGCAAACTTATCCGTCTGGATTGATTTGATTCACTTGCAGTTTGGCATTCTGTATCTGCATTTCTTGTGTCAATTAATGTATGGTATTCTTTGGATGATTTGTTTTGCCTTTTGTTCTGAGATCATTATGCTTGCAATAGTTTTCCCTTGTGTGTTGTCTGTGCATGACACTGCTGCTGTGATTTGTGAAGGCCCACGGAATGTAGTACTAGTCTGAATTGTTGGCTGGTCCTCCTGGATCTCTCTTGTGCTGCAGGGACGGAAGAGGAGGCAGCCCGGGCCTACGACCATGCAGCTCTGAAATTGCGGGGGCACGCCGCGGTCACCAACTTCGACATCGGCAGCTACACGGACAAGGACTACCAGCGGCGGCCTGTCCGCAAGGCCCAGCCGAAGCCGGCGGCTCTGAAGCCCAAGGAGGAGCCGGTGGACGACGAGCACACCGCCGCTGCCCAAGGCTCGTCGTCCGGTTCCGACGCCGCTGCTCCTGACGCCGAAGCCCGAGCCGGAATACGAGCTGGGCGAGCCCCTGGCGCTTCCGCCCGGCCCCGTGCTCCTCGACGCGGACGACGTGGACCACGCCATCGCCGAGATCCTGCCGGCACTCTGCATGGACCCCGCTGACTTCGAGGCCCGGTACCCCGCCCGCCATGCCCGCGCGCTCGGCTGCCCGCCCGACGACCAGCTCCGTGGCTTGGCGCTGCCGGACAGCGTGCGCTTCGAGGACGACATCGAGACGCTGTTCGACGCGCCCGCGCCCGGCGGCCCAGGCGAGGTCCACGTGCAGCTCCCCGACGCCGCGGGCGCCGTCCTGCCTGACGTTTCCGGAGCCGACGCCGACGCGGCCGCCACTATCAGCTCGCTGGCGTCCGCGCGCTGGTGGCCATGATGAGCTTGCGTTGCCACGCCCACGCGGCGTCGTCCGGGGCGTGCACTGCACCGGCAGCGTAGCTACGTGACGACGTGTCGGCTTGCTGGGGCTTGCTGGGTTTACTAGTAGTGGCAGCAGCGATTGAGCGTGCTTTTGGCGTGTAAATGTGGGTGATGTGGCCGCTCTCGCTCTGGATCCTTTTGCTGTTGGGGTACGTGAAAGTGGTGGAGAGGGGGCTCAACTTTTGGGACGATCCACTACTGTGGAAGTCGTCGTAACTTGCAACTTGTCAGCAAACGATGCTGCCATGCGGCTGTCCAGGTTGGAGGCCGTGACAAGTGTGCGCACGATGCTGTGTTCTCCGTAGCTAGGGCCTAGCCTAGGAGTAGCTTAAGATACTGATAATCTCAACTGAAATGACAGCTTTCTGATGCTCCATGTCGTGTCCTTCTGCATGTGTGTTTTAATGTTAGAAAGTGACCGCGCCCAGTCGTTGTTTTGACAATAAAAATATATAAAATAAAATGGAAATCCGGAGTGTACTCCGTATACGTGTGCGCTAGATACGTCCAGACCTTTTTTTTAGGGCTCGGTGGGGTCCTCCACCTCTTCTTTTTTTCTTTTTTTTATAGAATGACACAGTACAATGCAGACACTCACAAACGCACGCACACTTACTCCCATGAACACACGGACGCAAACCCTACTCCTATGTGCACCGTCGAAGGCGAGGGACGACAGATCTGGAGATTCCCTAAGTCACCATTGGCGCCTCGTCATCGATGGGAACGTCGCTTACCACTTAATGCATAACGCCGATAAATCCTAGATATATGGGTAAAACAAAAATTACAGGGCACGAGATGTGCAAAGAAGAGCTCCTAGAACTTAATGAAAAAAAAGAAGAAAGCATTATGTTATATTCTCTAACCAAGATTTGATTAAGCCGGCACGGCTAGGCTGGCTTTGATGATAATCAAACCGAGATCTTCACATAGAACACTCTTCCAATCCTGGATGGAGCAGTCCACATTGTCGAAAATTAATTTGTTCCTCGAAGTCCATAAGGCCCAACAAGCTGTAATTATAATTTCTCTGAAGATTTACCTCCCAAAGTTAGTTCTAGCTTGAATGATCATGTCCAGGGGAGGGACATTGAGGTTCCAGTTTATACCAATCAAATTCCAACAACTCTGGCTAAAGGGGCAATCAAAGAAAAGGTGCATGATAGTTTCCTCCACATTAAGAGAGCAAATTGCACAAGAATAATTTGGAAGGTACATGTTTTTCCTTCTCAGTATATTCCTGGTATTTAGTCTGTCTTTTAACAAAAGCCAAAAGAAAAACTTGTGCTTACCAAGATTGTCTCCTGTCCAAGGCCACTTGAATAGTGGTGAAGCTTGTTGATTCCCCTGAAAAATTTTATAAGCTCTTCTAGAGGAGTATTTAGAAGTATGATTCCAGTTATAGATCCAACAATATGCAATTTCTACATCCCAATCAAAAGATAACAACAGGTTTTGTAAATAATCAAATTCTGTTGTTGCTTGAGCCGACAGAGGGAGAAAAAACATTTCCTGATCTTCCTTCTCCATGAAGGATCTGATGGAGCATTTCTTTTTCTTGGCAAAAGAGAAAAGTATAGGGTACCTTAGATATAAGTTTCCAAAGTTATTCCGGTTATCATACGAGAAAAGAGCTGAATTTCGGACTTGGCATTACAAGAAGCAATGGTACTGAATTCTTTATGCAATTTTAAGATGTTCTTCCACCAAAAGGAGTCATAGGGCTTCTTGCATGGGGGGGGTATTGTGATTATGGTACAATTTTTCCCATGTAATTTGAACCCGGGGGACCCGTGCCTTGTTGTAAAACTTGTCCGGATGCTTGATTAAAAGAGCCTTGTTTTGATTGTGGATATTTATAATTCCAAGACCTCCCTCCTCTTTGGATCTACAACATGGCTCCCAAGCAAAGCAAGGCATTTACCTTTTACATTAATGCCCCCCCCCAACTCCAAAGGCTATGCTTTCTATATTTATCAATTTGTTCAATAACGGGGGGGAGGTGTGTGGAAAGACCAGGCTACACATGAAGTAAGTTGGAATGGAAGACATAATTGAATTAACTAGCAGTAGTCTTCCATGGTAAGAGAGCATCATGCTTACTCCAATTAATCTTGCTTCAATTTTTACGTAAAAAAGAGGTGCAAAGTCTTGAGGAGAGGGTCTCGTTAAACTCAAAGGCAAACATAAATAAGTGAAGGATATTGATGCAGTGGAGCAACCAAATGTATTTGCTAGATGACATAATCTCACAGAATCAATGTTGATTGGTACCATGAAGGATTTGTCAAAATTAACATTGAGGCCTGTAGAATCAGAGAAAGATCTCAAGAGTTCTTTAAGACTGAACAGTGTAAAAGCATCAGCTGGAGCAACCAAGAGGGTATCATATGCATATTATATGATGGGGTAATCACCACCAAAGTTATCACTTATTGGATGTTTAATCACATTTTTCTTCCAGGCTTCATTAATGATGGATTGAAGTAAGTCTGCTGCAATAGCAAAGAGTAGAGGTGAGAGTGGGTCACCTTGTCTGACACCCCTTTTACATTTGAAAGTTTTTCTAGGTACACCATTTAACAAAACTGCTGAAGAGCCAGTGCTTAGAAGCATTTGCATCCACTTAATCCATTTAGGAGGAAAACCTTTAGACTGAAGGATTTTCAGGATGGCCTGATGCTCAATTTTGTCGAATGCCTTTTTAAAGTCAAGTTTCAAGATGACTATATCTCTTTTGGACTGATGACATATGTGTAAGAATTGGAATGCCCATCCAAGACAGTCTTGAATTGTTCTCCCTTTGATGAAGCCATATTGATTGATATGTATCACCGGAGTAATGACTGATTGTAGTCTAGTGGAGAGAATTTTGGTGAGACATTTCAGGGAGTAGTTTAGTACAGAGATGAGTCTATAATCATCCACAGAGGTAGGATTGGGCTTCTTAGGAATCAGAGCAATGTAAGAATTATTCAAGTAGCTAATATCTATTTCGCTGCTGGCAAAATCATTTAAGAATCTTACGAAATCAACTTTGATGATTTCCCAACATTTCTTTATAAAAAGGCCATTGAAGCTCCGACGGTGGCCGAGGCGCCACCACGCTGGGCGGTGGCCGTCGAGGTCTGTCTTGAGGGCTCTTTGTCGCGCCGCCGGGCACCGGCAAGGCACCATCACCATGTCATCCGCTTGCCAGCCACCGTGAAGAACGGCGCCGTTGCCACAACCGGTCATTTTCCACAGGAAGAACGAGCAGTAAGAATAGGAGGGCAAGTAGGTCATTTTCTAGTGTCGGGCCCCGCGTCGGGTCCTCAAACGGCGAAAATCTAACACCCCAGGGACGGAATGACACACACCTAAGAGTTCAAAAAAAGACGCTGACACACATGATAGATCGAACTTTTCAAAAGAAAAAAGGCAAAAAGAAAACAAGATGCTAGGAGGCAACTGAATTTTGACGGCCGATCAAAAGAGCAAGATGCACTGAATTAATTCGTATAATATGTACACAACCAGCCCAAAGCCCAAATGGAACCAAACTTGCTCACTTCCCCAGCCCGCGGAATAATGCGCGGATAGGATCGAATCCGCGTCATAAAAACTGGCCCATTTCATCTAGTCTCGCGTTGTTGGATCCAAGCGTCGCGATCAGGAGCGACGGATCCATGATCCACGGCTGCTGATGACGCTGCCAACATGTACATGCCGATGCGAGTCGACTCAGCCGGGCCCCGCGCGAGCGCACCTCTCCTCTATTTTATCGCAGAAAGAAGCCCCGCCTCGGGACAACCCCTCCCGTCGTCGTCCCACCACCCACCAGGCGCTCCCGCCTCCGCCGATCCGCGCGCGCAGATCAACGAAGCCCGGCGGCGCAGAGTCCAAAGGGGAGGGAACTCGCGGCGGCGGAGGAAGGCGTTCGCCACAGTCGCGGTGAGTGTTCCCGGTCAAGCGCATCTCAGAATTCCGCCCCGATCCCGCGCCGCGCGGATCTGATCGTCTCGATCGTCCTCCGATCTAGTGGATTTTTTCTCTTCTACGGGCTACGGCATGATGATTAGCCTAGATTGGACGCATGATGATTAGCTTAGATTGGACGCTAGTGTTGGCGAGTATGTTGTTCGAGTGTCTCTAATTTCTCATGCGAATCCGATTCTGATCCCGCGCCTCGCTCTGGATCTCGCAGGATCTCCGTCGGGAAGAGATGGGGCTCTCCTTTGGGAAGCTGTTTAGCCGCCTCTTCGCCAAAAAGGAGATGAGGATCCTCATGGTCGGGCTCGATGCCGCCGGTAAGACCACCATCCTCTACAAGCTCAAGCTCGGCGAGATCGTCACCACCATCCCCACCATCGGTGAGCCCTTTCTCCACCATACTGTTCTGCTTTGCATGCTAACTATGTCGTGGGAAATTGGTAGTAATTTGTACAGGGCATGCAATTTCTGAAATGCACCCTCGAATTTAGTGCCATGCATTGGGCCGTATATTTACTCTCAATTCGTGAAAAATGATTTGTTCACAGTAGTCTAATCTAGCTATAATGGTTTGAGCTATAAAATTTGACAAAATTATATCCTGATTCCTGAATATTGCTCTTCTGCGTTACATCATTTTGTCTAAAAATGTGTTGTTAGGATAGTAGCTTGTGCACTTGACAAAAGTGGCCTTCTGAATGACATGCCATCTTTTTAGCTGCATTCTGTGTATATCAGAACTTGGTAAATACTCCATCATCTAAGCAAAAAATAATTTTCAAGAATCTCCATCGTATTGGCTTGGGACCATGAGTTGGGAAAGTCCCCAAGCACCATGAACCACTCATACTTGCTGAGCATTTATTGCTCCTTGCCTGCATGTGTTGCTCATTGGCTGCTCACTCCTAGTACGTGTTGTATACACGACTATTAAATGCAAATCAAGTCTCTCCTTGGTCACTGCGCCCAAGGCTAAAATGATGGAGATTTGTGAAAGGAGGGAGTACGAAATATACATTTATTGCAGATTTATGCATGGTATGGATCAACTATAGTGTAGTCTCATTGATAGGATTGGCTTATCTTGGAATTTTGCAGGATTCAATGTTGAAACTGTTGAGTACAAGAACATTAGCTTCACCGTTTGGGATGTTGGTGGCCAGGACAAGGTGAGCATATGTGCTTATAATTGAGTTATTATATATCATCCTGGTATCAACTCTTTCCAAATGTGTTTTATCTCCAGATCCATATCATTATTCTGTTGTGATAAACTTTACTGAGGAATTACTATTTCTTTGTTCTTTATGTCAAACAGATCAGGCCCCTGTGGAGGCACTACTTTCAGAACACACAGGGACTTATTTTTTTGTGGTAGACAGCAACGATAGGGAGCGTGTTGTTGAGGCTAGAGATGAGCTCCACAGGATGCTGAATGAGGTAATATAGTAGTGTTATTTTTGCAGTTCCAAATTCTCTCTGAGTTGTTTTTGTTTCAGCACCATTACAATCATGAATTTGAATATTGTATGAGCTGGCTGCAAACGATGTTTTTTAAGCATTCAGAGCAGCTTATACATGCATAGGGATGCTAAAACATTAAACAGCGTTATTTCACAGTGCTAACTTTCAGTTTCTGTATCTGTATCGTGCTGACCCAATCCTTAACGATATAATCATCTTTCCATTTTGTAGGATGAGCTGCGTGACGCTGTGCTGCTTGTATTTGCAAACAAACAAGATCTTCCTAATGCTATGAATGCTGCTGAAATTACTGACAAACTTGGTCTGCATTCCCTGCGCCAGCGGCACTGGTAAAAAAATGTTTTCAAAACCCTTTACCTACCTGTATCTGAATCAACGTTGCCTGGCATTCTGATATTTGTTTAGTGTATCTGTATTGGACATATCTGTGAGTATATATAACGTATATTTGAAGCACTTGTTTTAGTCATCATGTCCTTTTTTTTTGGGGAACTAGTCATAATGTCTTCATGACGTGAGGCTATATGGGATCAGAAATGATCATTAATGCGCACCCCTTTAGATACTGTGATTGATCAGAATCTTTCTCCATTCTGCAGCTGATGTATTACTGTCTTGTCTTGAATAATTGCCAACGTCAAAATTGCCTTTGATATTTAACAGATGTATATACATGCGAATGTGTTTGTTCCCTGGGTTGTAGGTACATCCAGAGCACTTGCGCTACATCTGGTGAAGGGTTGTATGAGGGGCTTGACTGGCTTTCCAACAACATCGCCAACAAGGTAACATTAGCTGCATGCTAATGTCTTATGTGGTGAATACGTGAAATGATGTGCCTGTTTTGACCATATGGTCCTTAGAGGTTGAAGTAGCATATACATACACCGAATGACAGAAGCTCTACTGTTGCTGCCTCAGTATAGTTGGGATTTCAAAGTTGCAGGCTTAGGCATTTTCCTTTGTCCTGCACTACCATGCTTTTATTTTGATATATTTTGAGGGTTGCACTACATACTTGCAATTCTGCATAGGCATACAACTCCGAGGACATGATGACTGGCTATAGCTGTCCGTGGCTTTGCTTTCAAAAGAATTGCTGCTGGCAACTGACTGTTTCCATTCCATCTGTTTGCAGTCTTGAAGCTTTTCGGCTGGGCTCCTAGCAAGAGGAAGACGTCTGAACAACTTATGGCTGCTTTATTTTACATATTTTTACTAAGACACAATCTACAGTAGATAGTGTGGGTGCTTAAAAAAAAAAAACTTCTGAGCTCTCTTTTGGGTGATTGATACTAGATTGGATTATATTTTTGTTTTGGGTCACTATCATGCCTGTTCGGTTTCACAAAACTGACTGTCAGTCATATATATATATTATTTACCTATGTTTGGAGATGGTATGGCAAATTGAATTGGCATGCCTTATCGTAGGTCTTCAGCGATCCAGAGCTGTGCCAGATGTGACATGTGAGTTGCTAAATTTTGTTCTTAGATGGGTAAACACTTACTACCGTGCCCGCATGATTGAAGACCTGTTTGATACACATGGCTAGTTATAGTGCAGAAAAAAAAAAAACATAAATTACCTACAGTTGGCTAGCCATGTGGTTTGAAGGCTTGACTAAACACTGATCGAGGCTTTGGGGATTATGTGGTTTCCATGCAATTGGATTAGAAGTTGTCCGGGAGGCTCTGGATTAACCGAGGTAGCGGTGGAGGGGGCGCTGCCTCCGTTGAGTGGTGGCATCGGTCAAAACAGGATGAGAAGGCACATCTGGCACAGTCAGTTTTGTGACTGACAGTTGTCGAGGGTGGTCAGTGGTGGCGTTGCGCCGCCAGAGCCGGGGAGGGTGTCGAAAAGACTTGATTGTGATCGTCTGATCGAGCACGGCATTGGAGGTGGCAGCGAAGGACGGGGAGCATAGGTGAGGAATTCAAAGCGGGCGTAAGGAGGATGAGGAGATATTTGCTGAACATTAACATGTGCCAACTCAAACTAAATGTTGCTTGTAGTAAGCACCATTTTAAGATAGCTATTGACATGATGTGGCATTCTCCTTAAGAGCAGATTATTATTATAAGGTAAATGCCGTTGTAAGGTTTGTAAAGGTTTACGGCCTTCTTCCAAGTCCACCAATCTGATAGTTAACTCTTTCTAATTAGTATAGGACCCACTTGTCTATCTCACATATTGTCTTGGTTTTTGTGCCCAAGTCGGTTGTAAGGGTCTACTTGGTTCATAACCAATTCTTACCAAACCAAAATCATAGCATGCCAAAATTTTGGTCATCAATTGGTTCATTGCCAAAGAATTGGCATCACTAAATTTTATTCCAAAGTTTTGACTAGTCTCTAGAATGTTCTTAAGTTATATATAAGAGAAAAATTTTGGCAAGCCTTTATTTTGGTAAGCAACCAAATGATGTACCAAATTTCTTACCAAGGTTTTGACAATAAAAACTTAGCATGCCCTAGTTTTGGCTTACCCTAGTTTTGGTATGACTAACTTTTGGCTTCAACCAGCCCGCTTCTCCTCTCTCTACTCCCTTCTCTCCTCCACATCAGCATTTAACCGGCTTACAACCTACCATAATACTTGCTCTAAATCAGTGTTGTGCATAGTTAGGACTAAGGACTTAGGGTGTCTCACTGTTAGTAGTTCGAGCATCTCAAATGGGTTTTCTTGAACGCACTAACAAAATTTTCATTGAAAGAGTCATTTTGGTAAATAAATAAGTCATTCTCTATATGAAGCTTGAGTTTTTTTAATAATAAATATATTTTTTTATCAATAAAGAAGGGCTGCTCAGCTTGACTAACTTCATTGCAACGCAGCTCGAATCCTTATACATTGCACTCAAATGCTCATGCTCTTTCATTCAACAGAACAAATGGATTTGTTATATCACATCTTTTGGTGTTATGGTACATAATGGCGAGATGTGTAGACTAACGTTTTTCAAAGGATACATTATGATCGCACCAATGTCTGGCTTGATCCAACGTTTTCAAAGAATATACTATAATTGCACAAATGTCCAGCTTGATCAAGCAGTGTCTCGATATATCCCAGTCGAACTAACCAGTGTCAGTGAGATGCCATCGCAACAGAGATCCACGTGTTGTACAGCCCATGGGGGTTTTGCCTGCAAAGTTCACAATCAATAAAGGGACAATATCTGGAATGGAACTTGCAGGGAGCTAGGGTAATATCTGAAAATGAACTTGCAGGGAACCAAGGCTGTGATTTCCTTACGAGTAAATATTTTGGGCATCAATTTCATTAAACAAATTGATAAAAAAGCGGAATCCATCTGGACTAACATCTCTGCACAACAGGCCTGAGAGAAATAGAGGTAGTCAGTTTCATTTTCACACCATACACGTAGCTTGCAAAATACTTGAAAGTTACAGCCACACATACCTTTGTTTTCTGCATTTAGAAGATGCTCCTTTGCTAAAGCTGGAGCAATTCCCAGTGTGAATGCAGCATCACTTGGGCTAATCCCTTTCTGAAGAGCATCCGGCTTCTGTGCAAGTGATGAGATTCTTGCAAATACCTATGTTCGTTAAGGAAAAAGTTCAGCAATTGCTAGTGGCTAGTAGTAGTGCTAAAAAAAATGGTAGTGGCAAATGTACAAAGCACAGACATAGACAAGCGTGGAATCTATGGCAGCAGTATAATCCACTAACAGAGTCAAAGATGATTGGCTGCAATATGTGGTTTAGTAAGGCATTCAGTATGCATGTTGTGATTGCTTACCTCTTCATCACTATGTGTCTTGGTCTGGATCACCTTCACTCCACTATCAAATTTCCTGAGCATGACTGGGCTGCTCATTAGAAATCAACATCTATAAGCAAAACATCAAAACCATGATCAATGGCTGGTGACGAACCAGCTGGAAAGGCATTGAATTACTCTTTGCTATTCCCATCATCCTGGATTGTCTTCAGAAAAGTGAACTTAGCTAGTTTGGTAATCATCAAAAGCATGGTATACATACACATCAACTTTTTCCCACAACGAACAAGCTTGTAGAAGGTCCTCTGGTGAGATTAACTCTGAAAACAAATAAACAGAACTAATTTCAGAACACAGGTAACAAGGAAATGCTATATACATAACAGAACAAGCACACAGACCCGTTCCCCTAGCACGGTTGAAGAGACAATAAACATCGACCAGTGCCATCATACCACCTGCTTTCTCAAGCGGTATTCTTACGAAGTCCGCCAGCTGACAACAAATGGACAAAATAATCATTGGCACATAATAACAAGTCTGACACTAAGTATAATGCAGCTAGAAACTTAAGGAGAAATGGATAATATGGACTGTGTCTCTCAGATTAAAAGGAAACTCTGATTCTCTGAGGGCATGGACAAACTTTTATCCTTGCCTCCTGCTAATTGAATATATATAAGCAAGAGTTAAATCTTGTAATTTGTTGATGGCTTGAAGTGTTAATACTCCCTCAATTTCACTATGTTTGTCCATAGCACATCATGCACACTACCCAAGACAGTACTAATAACAAGGAAAAAATCTAATAACACAAAACATGACACAACTATTTCTCTTCTTTGAAAGCATTTAATTACCAATTGACAAACATTGCACGACGTATTATCCCAAGGCCATGGACAAACATAGTGAAACAAAGGGAATAAATAAATGTAAATGATAATATTCTCAAGATTTCTCCTTTAATGTACCCCTTCCCTATCTGTGTTCAATATTCACTGGCAAGACAGGGTCAGACCTCCTGAACAAAATTCTAATAATAGTAAATTAGTAAATGGTTGAGTCTAGCTCACATATGAAAATGAACTGCAATTATTCACTAGAAGTTCTGGTTCCCAACGGATGGAGGAGAAAGATATAGCCCTGTTTGGAAGAGCTTAACTTCAGGTGGTTTTCACAGAAGCTGGCTTTCTCTTAAGCAATCTTTTCTAAAACACTGTATAGGAAAAGCTGCCCGTTTGGCATCATGGGAGCGAAAAGCTCCTGACCTTGACATTGACCACCAAATCGAGATTGTTGCTGACCCAAATCAACCTTCTAGGCAACCAAATTGAGCACCTAGCTAGGCAAATCAAACTGAAAGTCGCTCAAATCGAGCCTGTAGCCGATCAATCAAACCCATGCAAGCCACCGGAGAAGCTTTGGCGTTCAGAGGAGCAGAAGAGGTGAAGGGGCAGCATGGCCAAGCGCCGGCGGAGAAGCTGTGCCGCCGGCAGCTCAGAGGTGCACTGTGCACAGCACGTTGGCCACGACCTTGACTTGGGCATGCATCACCGCGAGCACGCTGTGGTGGGGTGGATGCAGTGTCGTGGCAGCACTGTGAGGAGGCTGATGCGGGGCAGTGCTACAAGGAGGTGGATGCAGTCATGCAGAGGGGGTGTTGCAGGGAGTAAAGCGGTGTAGAGGGCGAGAGGTGTGGCGAGTCGAGGGAGAGCTGAGATGCCATGCTACGCTGGTTTCTTAGGGCCTGTTTGGTACAGCTCCGCTCCTAGCTTCTTTGAGTGGATTCTGTGGAGCTCTACTAAACGGTTAAAATGCAACTAGATTCTGGTGGGGAGCTAACAAGAATCACTTCTTCATTTACACTATGAGCTAGGAACAAAACAAACCACTCCCCACCTCTCCCCATTCAATGACCACCAGAATCACTTTTCACCAGCTTCATCAGATAGGGACGGCAATCACACCCACGGGTGCAGGTGTCTTCAGGTCAGGGCCCATAATAGTGTTGGATCGGGTGCGGGTGTCATGTTTCACCAGCAGGTGACGAAACATATGTTTTTCTATCCCCTCCAATTAGAGGTCGTAAGCCTATGTAAAACTTAGGATGATTTGTATGGACTATGTTGTCTACATAGTATGCGCTAGACTAGATTTAAGTTGTTGTGAACTTCTGATTCATTGGTGATGCTTAATTGATAATTGTGTGTTATTTTTTTTTCATTTTATAATTTTTTGGTTATATGTTAGTTTCTTAACACACCCACAGGTCACCTGTGGGTATCGCGGGCGTCGTCGAGGGCGGATTTTTACTCCATCCGCACCTTACCCAACCCGTTGCCATCCCTACCAGAAAATCAAGGGGTGAAGCTCGAGAATTAGTTAGAGCTCTACCAAATTGGCCCTTAGCTTTTCATGTTTTTCGTTCTACCGGGGTACAAGCTCATGATAAGCAGCGTATTTGGGTTGAATTGTGTCTTAAAAAAGCATAACTTAAGAAGCAGGGTTGCCAACCAGGGCCATAACCGTGAAACACAAGCTATTTTTCTGTGTGTATACTATTGCATGATCCATATGGTGTGAACCTCAAACTAGATATTTGATATGAACATCTTCAGTGACAAGGCCAGAGCTCCTGAATAAATTCTAGTAATAGTAAATTTCTAAATGGTTGAGGAGTCTGGCTGACATATGAAAATGAACTGTAAATCTGTAATTATAAACCACTAGAAGTTGTGATTCCCACCAGATGTAGGAGAAATATATTTAACCTGGAAATATATTGTTGTGCTTGAGGCATATGGCAATGAAGCCCTGAACTAAATATTGATCTAATCTACACAGACTTCTTACAAAATCCGTGCATTATCGAATCCAATTTGCAGTCCAAAACAAGCTACATAAAAAAAAAAGCAATTGCAGATTACCTGTAGTGACAGCTGCTGATGATACAGCGCACCAGCAGTTTCTTTCGTCACAGGAGACACAATGCCAACACTCAATAGCAAATCCTGCATGTCTTGCTTAGAACCCATCTCTTCATCATTGGAATTTGATTCGGTAGATGAGTTCATTAATAGCTTGAGCCTCATTTTCTCTGCTAACTGCATCATTTCCTTAGCTTTGCTCTGGAGTATAAAAAAACAACAATAATGAGTTCCAATTAGACCATGGTTATCAATCTCATCAGATGATAGGCAGCTGTGCACTGCTAACCATGAGGGCATTGAGATCCTGGAACGCATCTTGCAAGTTCTGCCCGGCGCTCTCCCATGACTCCTGCTCCATCCTTAGTATCCCCGAGACCCCAACAACGGGCATCCGGATCGCGATGTCCTCCGCAGGCGCGGCCCCCTCTGCCACCGGCGCGCCGCTCGACGAAGCAGCTGCCGGGGCCACCTCCCAAGCCCTTGCGCGGATCGCCTCGAGCAGCCTCCCGTAGAACACATCAACGTCAGCCTTACAGGTGACGACGATGGCGACGACCTCCGATCGCGCGGGTGGCATGGAGATCTGGAGGCGGATGCGGTGATGCTGCGACGAGGAAGATGATGAGGAGGAGGAGAAGAGGGAGCGGAGGGGGTTGTGGCTCTGCCTGCGGTGGGGAGGGTAGGCATGGACGACGGTGGCGAGCGGGAGGCCGCGCGCGGAGCGGGACGGCTCGTGGAGGAAGATGAGGCGGTGGGAAGTGAGCGCGAGGAGGCAGGCGCGGAGGGGCGCGAGGCGCGGGTTCTCCTCGGGCTCGAGGTCGACGAGCGGGAGGAGATTCCGCTCCACCTCGCCTGCGGAGAGCACCGGGCGGCCGGACGCCGTCACGGACGCTGACGGGAGCCAGTCGGCTGCGGCGGCGGACATGGCGACGGTGCTGTGCTGTGTTGGGTTTGGGTTTTCCTGTGCTAATAAACTTGAGAACTGTTTGGACTTTTGGAGGGGCTGCGCCGCGTACAGCTCCGGATCAGCACGGGCAGGGTGGTGGAGCCGCCAAGCGCCATGCCCAAAATAGTTGTTCTTTGGGTTCCCTTCCTTCCTTCTATTTCTTTGTTGGTGTTTAGTTGGTGAAATATTTTGGATTGGGATCTTTGAGAACGACAACAAAAGATACCTGTTTTTATATTTGTATTTGTTAATTAATATCCAACCATGGATAACTAGATTTAAAAGATTTCATCTCGTGACTTTTCACTTAAACCTTTTGGTAATTAGTTTTTTTTATTTACCTACATTTAATCTTTAAAAAATACGTTATGAGATTCGGCGTGATAGGGGGCACATAAGCACTTTTTTGGGTTCTGAATACGAATTGTCAGGGACACCCCCAAAGTACAAACTAAACACCCTAATCAGTTTCTTTTGTTGTTCTTTACCGTAGTTGGAGCTATTTTTCTTTACCATATGCATAGATTGAGAACGACAACGAAAGATACCTGTTTTTTATATAAAAAGAACCTAAGTTAAATACTTCCTTCGTCTACAAAAGAATGAAATTATGGTATCCGTGTCAATCAAAGTTACCAAGTTTGACCAAATTTATAACAAATAGTATTAATATTTATGCTCGAATAAATTTATTATAAAATTATATTCTATGACTAATCTAATTAATGATATAAATTTGCATAAAAATGTTAGTAATTTTTTAAATAAATTTGGTCAAAGTTCTAACGATTGACTCCTCGTGAGAAAAAATGAGAATCAATGTAAACGGAGGGAGTATATTAAAACATGTAAGAGTTGGTATATTACCCGTTAAATAAACACAGACGAGATGACTTAGAAGTAGTCACAACAAAGACTGTAGATGTTCATTCTTGTACTTTGACAGTACGTAACTAGTGGTCTCAACATACACGTAGATAATATTGGGCTGAGTCTGTTAGGAAATGATATTAAAATTTCCAAATAAATTTCGTATATTCAATGCGTGGTTTGGAGGTACATAAATTTTGCATCAAAATGTCGAGTAATCTTTTATATAATTTTGGTCAAAGTTCTAACTGTTGACTTCTCAAAAATGAGAACTCAAGCAAGTTAAAACATGTACAAGTTGGTATATTGCCGGTTAGACGAGATGACTTGGAGCAACAAAGACTGTAGGATGAGCGTTGGGCTTTGGCCTAATAAGACAATTCCTAGATATAAAAAGTGAGTTTGATTGGACTAAAAAAGTAGCGTGACGTTCGCAAACACGTTAAATTTGAGTACCATGCATATCAGTGGTCTCATTGTTCAGTCTTGTGGCTATACGTGAACATATTTAAGCCTATTTACTAAACGAGAAGGTATGCCAAGTCAAATGAGGTGATTAGGTATGGTTTGTGATAAAAGGGATTGATAGATTTCAAATGAGAAATTATTGTTGGTGCAAATCGTTTGACTCAAAGAGATGAGATGAAGGAATATATCAAGTTGGGCTTTGAGCTACTAAGGGCAGATGAATGGCAAGCGACGATTTGGTGCTAAAGGATCAAGGCTAATAAGGTAAAGAAGCATTTATGATTCTTTTTTAAGGACTAATGAAGCCACCGGAAGTCATTCTGGGTGAAGCATCAAATTATTGTTATATCACAAGTGAAAAATGACTTGAAGGTATGAACTGGACTCAAATATGTTGAAATGGTTAGAGTTTCCGGGCCTATAGGACATTGAATGCAGCATATCATTGTCAAAACAAATGTTGTAAATGTAGCTACTGCGCTGGGGAATACCACCTTTGATAGATCAGTTCTCAGAGATTGAAACACAAACGATGTACAATTTATGTTTGATTTCCCATTGCAAGGGGTAGTAATTCTATATCTCACACTCTAGCAGCTATTTATGGGCTTTGAATTGTACAAAGAGCCCCTTGTTCTGGCAAGACCGTGTGCCTGATAAGTGATACTGTGGACTGTGCTACTAGTGTCCAGGGATTTAACTGGAGTCTTGTACAGGTTTTGATGGAATTTCCCCTTTTTTTTAAGTGTTCTTCTATCGCAATGTACAGTACTCAGAAAAGTTATTGCTCAACGTGTGATCCCGCATCGTCGAGCTCATCCTCTACACGGATCACCTTGTTCTTGAGGAATTTAGAGTACCAGCGAGCAGATAGCTTTGCTTGCCTTGGTAGTGCCTCGTCCTCGAAATCAACACGGTACAGGCCGTATTGCGACGTGAACCCTGTCAGGTACTCAAAGACGTCCAGGAAGCACCACGTGAAGTAGCCTTTCACATTGGCCCCATTCCTGCACGCCAAAACAGGATGAGGATAAATCTCTGGGAAAAATAGTTCTTTCTGAAAAAAATATTGGATCTGAACAATTAGTGAAAAGTTGTCAACCGCCTGCTATTGTGCCTTTTTTACCGTCCTTGGAAAGCTGCTAATCGAGTTATAATTTTGGCACCTTTCTAGGAACCATAAAACCCTCTTTGTGATCTGATTCTGATATATCTCACCTTAGAGCAGTCAGTGTGCTGTTTATGTGGTTCTTCATGTAATCAACCCTGTCAGTATCATGAAGGCTACCGTTTCTGGTTGCATAACCTGAAGAGAGAAAGGGGAGGGACGAAAGTATAAATAGAATGCTATCTCTAATCATAATTCATAAATGTTAATGTTATGGACGAGATGTGATCAACTTTATAAAAACTTGACAGTCAATTTTTTTTTCTGAAACAAGAAAACTGTCAATAACTTTTGACATACTAGATTGAAAACATAATAAATAACAGAGATTTGTCTTAAAAGGCAATTTAGCCCTATAACTTTGTTGTGTTATAAATATTTTTATATAGATGATAGTGGTGGAACTGGCCATTGAAGATCATGAAAAGTAAGAAAACATCGAGTACTTTTTTACCAGACAAAGAATGAATTGATGTCTGAATAGTCATTTTTTTGTTTTCGGAAACAGATATCTGCATAGTCATTTAGAGGTACTTCTTAAGACTATCTGAACAAGAATTTTGAGGCCTACAGCTGGGAAATAGACTTTCCTGTCTCTTCGATATAAATGGGAAGTTTCCCATAGGCTTCACTCAGGTACTCTACCATAAGTTGCAATCCTCTGGGATCAACCGGAAGAGATGTTGGGGCTTGCTGCAGTACAATGAAAAGGCTGAATAAGAGGACCGTTCAGTGTGTTTTTGTCTAACTTCCCATGTTAGACAGGAATTCCTAATTGCACAGCTTAATGACTGAAAAGTCTCAAGTCATCAGCATTTCTGAAAATATGTCCATGAAATAACTTACCTGACCTGCTGGCGGATCCGTTCTTGAAACTGCTTCAAATAATCTTTTTGTTAGATGCAACATTTAGCTTGTAGGTTTCATAACATTGCAAATATGTTTCAGAAGCATCAAGCAACTTATTTGGTCCATGTGATAGTGATAACATGTTGAATTTTCGTAGGCAATTGTGTATGTGACACTAAGATAAATCAATCAAAACTCAAAAGTCCCAGGTATGTATCTAAAGAATTGCAAGCAGTAAAAGGATAATCCTGTATTGAGTGACAAATTATTTTACCTCTATAGTCAGCAGCGACGTCCAGTACGAAGTCACGGATGCCTTTTTCTAAAGGGTGGTCACTCACATAGACAGAGAGATAGTGGTTTATTCCAATGAAATCTAGAGTGCCACGAATGGCTTCAGATTGAACTTTTCTGAATGACGGAAGGCGAGAACCAGCATTCTTCTTCACTACACTTGGATAATCTCCAAACACCAATGGTTCTAGTATCCTACAATCGATACATCTTGTTTTCGATTATATCTGTAAATGTTCCATATGTGTGATGCAACAAGAGTAAAAAAGATACCAGCCACAATAGAAGTCCAGAAATCTTTGAGCTGCTTCTAAATCAGCAGTGGAGTTTGTTAGTGGGTATGCCCACATTGAATATATATTTATGCCAATAACTCCTTTTTTGTACAGCCTACAAGTCAGACATTTTATGTTTGTTTAAATATATGACTGATATAAACATTTTAAGAAACCAAAGGGAATGTTGTTGGTGTAGTTAGACGAGAAACCGATGCCTTGGCTCATGAGGAAATCGTGTTAAAATGTAAGATCTATTATAAGAATCAATTTCAGATGTCACGATATAAGATTCTGATTTTACAAGTGTATGGGTTGTTGTGTTTGTACACTATGTTCATTTCTTCTTCTAATGCAATGATGCTTAGCTCTCCTGCTTGTTCAAGAAAAAAGAAACAATACAAGACTAATGCTAAGGCACCAGTGATGTTTCAGGTACAAGATTACTCACTTGGTATTTTTCTCTGTACAGTCTAGTAGCTGATGCATGTGCCAGTAGCATGTTATGAGCTGCTATATATGGTTCCACAGTTGAGTTCCCCACTGTACAATGTTTTGTTCCAAATCCAAACGGATCAGAACATCTTCCGGGTGCAATTTGTCCAATATCATAGGACCCAAGTGCAGCCACATTGGCTTCATCCAGAGTGGTCCATTGTGAAACTCTGTCACCAAACTCTCTGAAGCACACATCTGCATATGCCGTGAAATCCTCCCTGCGTTTTGTGGTAGCATGGATGATCAAGAATTGAAGATAACTTCATGTTGGGAAAAATATCATTCACTAACAACAAAAGTTACAGGATCTTACACAATCTTTGGGCTTAACCATCCGCCATACTCGTCTTCTAGGATCTGAGGGAGATCCAGCTGGTACATCATAACATGGACTTGGACACCTGAAGAACCCAATAGTTATTGATATTGCTTATGTTCATACAATTACCAGATATAAATACCATTCAAAATTTTTTTGCAGTAGGCATACCGTGTCTAGCTAGCTCATCTATAAGATTGTTATAGTACTCCAACCCTTTTGGATTAATAGCACCTCTCCCATCTGTGTATTTAATTTAAGAAAGTTTAATCGAAGATCCTAGAAATTTGTTGTGTCATACATGATAAAATTTCTGCACGAAAAATGGGTATACTTGGTATAAGCCTGGACCAGGAGATAGAGAATCTATATGCCTCCAGGTTAGTGTCACTTATGAGCTTAACATCGTCCTGAAACATTAGATGGTTAAGGTCAAAGCAAAAAACTAATCAAGAATGCTCCTTTCCGTATGCTGAAACAATCAGAGCGCAGATCTCAGTAGTAACGGTACTCAATACAACAAATTATACGTTTAGAATCATTAAGGACAGCAATTTTTATACTTAATGGTAGAGTTTTCAATAAAAAATTTAGATATCAGAGTTTATAGCAGCCAGAGTTTCACACCTTGTACTTGTGGTACCCATCAGCAGCTATATCACCATTGCTGTTGTCCGGCATGTTCCCTGTTATCAAGGATGAAAAATAAAGTAATACTCCAGTCAGGCACTCAGGCTGCACAGTAACTAAATCAATGCATGGATAAAAAAAATCAATGCATTATTAAACATGAATCACTTGTCACTAGTATCCAGTTTTTTTTAATCAGTGGCAGAAATCAAATCGACGAGTGACGCGCGAACCTGCGTGAGTGAAGGTGTCCCAGATGCTTGGGCTCCTACCATCCTCAGCAACAGCACCCTCATACTGCAGCAGGCAGCAGCAATTCGTTTCAAAATAACTAAAAAATATAGTTGCCTACGATGAGCACGCAAGAAAGCCCCATGGATCCATGCACGGGAGTCCCGGACGGGGTCATCCGTTACCTGATAAGCCGAGGTAGCGGCTCCGAAGACGAAATCTTCAGGGAAGTCGCTCCTTGTGAAGCCGAGAACGGGAGCCGCGCCCTGGACGCAGACCAACAGCAGGAGAGAGATGACGGCAAAGGCGGCAGCCATGTCTATCCTGAAAGCTCTCTGCCAGTTCGTTAGTCTGGTCCAAATGACAGGACCGAGAGGCCAGCGCCTGTCTTCAGTCTTCTGAAGTTAGAGACTTGACATGTGTGGTTGGTAAGTATGTGGTGCGCTATCAGAATCCCAGCGGATAATGCAATATACTCCCTCCCTCCATCCAAAAGAATCCATCTAAAAAGAATTTATCTAATTCATAGTAGCTTAAATTTATCAAAATTACTATAAATAATATTAAATCTTGTAAGTCCAACAAAGTTTACTATAAACATATATGTACTCCATAATTAATTATTTTACTGATACTTAATTTATATAATAAATGTTTTTTATAATTTAGTCAAATTTTAAACTAATTTAAATTCTCAAAAAAAAATGAGAATTGTATTTCTCGGACTAACAAAGTACATCACCTCTCTCGTTAGTGGCAGTGTTCACATGTTAGGTTACACATTATCAGTATATATTTATAGGTTGTTTGGATTTTTTAGATACATAATTTTTTGATTACATATGTAGACATATTGTATATTGAGGTGTACGGTAAAAATTAACAGAAAAACCAAAGCAACATATAATTTAAGATAGAGAATGGTGTTTAGAAAGGTTAGCACAACTTATAATTTGAAATGAGTAAGGGCAAACAATCTTTTCTCCAATCTTCTTTCATTTCTCAATTTATTGGATCGTAGTTACCATAATGTCTAAAAGTATGGTTTGTCAAATCTTCTTTATCTGCATATACTCCCTCAATCTAAAAAGACTGTTGTTGGTGGTGTGTCTGCCACAAGTTTAACTTGTTTTATAAAAAAACGTATGACATTTGTATCTTTGAAAAATAATTATTAAAAATTAGATTCAAATATGTTTGTAATGATACTAACTGTGCACCATAAATATTAATATTTTTAAATATTTTTTTTACAAAAAGGTTCCCCTGCTTTTTCATTTTAAAGGTATATTACATTGTTCGATTTGTACCATTCAAGCTTAGCAGCTCGAAGGAAAGGAAAAGCCGTTCAAACATTATTATAGGGTGCAATGGCCGACTCCATACTACTTAACCCTCTCAGTGACACCTCTTCAGAATTGTCCACCACCAAAGGCCGAACATCTAGTAGACCCCATTGTGATGACGATCCCATTGTTCTCCACTCGATCTAAGATGGTTGTCTTGAGATTTCTTCCAGGAGCTTGATAACTCTGTCAGCCGTTGTAATACCTCCGTTGAGCAGAATCGTCCATCCCTTCAACATTTGAATTCCCGGTCATATCGACAAGTCCCCAGAAAACACATTTCATTTCGCAATTTCCATAAAGACCACATAACTGCCGCTGAAATAAAGTTTGTGACCTCATACTATTTGTTTGCAATCCAAAATTTGACCACCGATTCATAAGAATCACCAATATTCACACTTAAGATATCAACAATAACTAACCAAACATGCTTTGCTACACAACATTCAAAAAACAAGTGGGATACAGTTTCCATCTCAAGAGACAATTATTTTATATATAATTAATCAAAGTTGTTTATTTGAAAGCTCAAGAGACAATTATTTAGGGGTGGAGGGAGTATATATAAGGAATTTTATCCTAATCTGATGGTGAAGAACTGAAGATACTCATGTGCAAAAATAGCAAAACAAACAGCCGACATGTACACTTGTAGGAGTACAGCTTGCTTATCAGGTGACCGTTATATGCTTACGGAATCGCACGGAGCGTAGTACTTCGCTTGTCGACGTTGCGGTCGTTTCTCGTGGGAATTCAATTTGACGTCACGACGCCGTTAAAACCTTTTTCCATGAAAAAAAGCTCCCGGATCCGTCGGCTTTCAGCCACTAATTTCCAAAGCCAATTTTCTCACTTCCCCTATTCCTTCTCCCATCTCTCTCGACGAGGCTCGCCATCGCCGCCATTTCCATTCGCCTCCTCCTCCTCCTCTCCACCTCTGCAAAACCCTAGCCGCCGACCCCTCGAATCCCCTACCAGCGCTCGAATCCCGGCCTCAATCCAGCTAGGGCTCGCCGATTTCTGGCCGGGCCCGTTGAAATTTCGGCCACTCTTTTCGGGCGAATCCTTCGGTTTACTCTGAGGGGATTTTTTTTTTTTTGTGCGGCGCACGATGGGGAGCAGAAGGGAGGAGGAGAGGAACGAGAAGATCATCCGCGGCCTCATGAAGCTGCCGCCCAACCGCAAGTGCATCAATTGCAACAGTGTGGTAACCCTCTCTCGCCTATTTTTTGGTTCATTACTAAGCTGATCGGAGGCGTCTGCTGTTCTGCTTCGCGGATCGTTACATCGGAGTCAGTGGAATCTGTCTGTCGTTTGGAATGTTAGGCAATTAGCTCAGATTTGCCAAAAATAAATAAATAAATACCGAGCTCCTTGTGAACACTGGCTCGTTGGTTTATTATTCAAGCTGTGCCTGTTGGCTGGACGATCATTATTATTTCTATGTTGTTTTCTATATTAGAAGTTTAGAACAT
This sequence comes from Hyparrhenia diplandra, assembly GCA_015847255.1. Lineage (NCBI taxonomy): Eukaryota > Viridiplantae > Streptophyta > Magnoliopsida > Poales > Poaceae > Hyparrhenia > Hyparrhenia diplandra. Next base: position 108,716 of record JADLZK010002804.1, read on the forward strand.
AACATATTCGTTGCTATTTTTACTCGGATCATTTGTGGTACTTCTGTTTCTACTTCTTCTCCAGTTTACTCTGTGTTGTGAAACTCTAAATGTTGCTACTGTTCCCGAATACACAATTGCTTGATTCATATGTTGTTATGTAGTTCTTTGATTTCTTTAGTTACTTGTTTCGAAACTTTTGTCTGCACTTTCTGTTTGTGTTTTACAATTAAGTTGCTTAGTTGACTGAATTGCTGAGCTTTTAGAACTTTAATTGTCAGTAAGTACTATTTATGTAATAGTCCCACCGTCCATCTATCGGAGTCATATTAGCCTTTGGTACAATGACCAAGGAGTACTAAAGCTGTGCACATTTTCAATTAATCACCTCGTTAAACGGTTTATGTGTCACTTCCCATCCCAAAGCGCATGTATGGCATCAGATTGGGCACATGCACAACTGCATGCAGTACGAGGCGTCATATTTATTAGCAAAATGGGAGGACCACCTAAAACAACTCTGATTTTTTGGAAAAAAGTTTTTTTGGTAATACTACTTCGATAGATGGACGGAGGGAGTATAGCGTGGCAGTTTGTTTCAAAAAAAAAAAATAAAATAAAATAGTGTGGCAGTAGAGTTGTTTTTCCCATTTGGTTAGCTGTTATTGAATCTACCTTTGAAGTTCAGCGCAAAACTTTATCTGGATGATGCATTTCATATCACTTTCTTCCCAAGTGTTTTTTATATACCGTTCTCTTGATTTCACCTGAACCCCCCTTTTGTTTTGTTATACAGGGGCCACAATATGTGTGCACCAATTTCTGGACCTTCATTTGCCTATCATGTAGTGGAATTCAGTGAGTATCTTTTTCCCTACCTTATTAACTTTTGCTAGAAAATGTATGGTTTTGTTATGTGATGCTTCTAGGCTCTGACAAGGCAAATAATAAGAATGTGCTTTAGATGAAAAGCAAAATGGTATTGTCTGCTGCCCAGACATGGCTGAAAATCTACATTTAAGGGCTATCACATTAATTTCGGGTAGTTCCCTAATGGAAATTTCTATCATGCCATTTTACAACTCGTAGTCTCTGGATATTTTACTTGCACATGCACTGAGTTTTGAACTGGAGAAGCAGATAATCAAGTCCTGTTGTACATTGTTAACCTTTGTTTGGTCTGCTTATAGTTCTGACATATCTTTTTGATGTTGTTACCTTCTTGACGTCTTATGGTGTGATATACAGCCGTGAATTCACTCACCGTGTTAAGTCGGTGTCAATGTCCAAATTTACTACCCAAGAAGTGCAGTCCCTCCAACAGGGAGGTAACCAGGTAAACAAAACCCATAGCTATTTCTTGTACCTCTAGAGCTCTCCATTCATCTTTTATGACTTAAATTTGAGGTCATGACTGCAGCGAGCACGTGACATCTACTTAAAGGATTGGGATTGGCAAAGCGAATGAGGTTACCTGTCAATACGTGAGTTTCGTTTCGTTCTTGAGTTTTTATGGGTATTTATGTTTTATGCTATCCGAAGAATGTTATGTTTCTCATCTATGTTTTGCTACAGCAATCCGGATAGGATAAGGGAATTTATCAGGTCTGTTTATGTGGATAAGAAGTATGCTGGTGGATCCTCAAACAAATCAGCCACAGATAGTGAGGTAATGAGCTGATGTGTCTTGCGAGTACATTGTATTATCCTTTGTATAAGTTTAGTGAACAGAGATACTGAGACATTATTAATGGCGTTGTCTTTATGTAACCTTTGAACTACCATAGCGGCCTATATTGCTATTCCAACTAATTCCCATAGTCGCCCACATATTCCTGCTGAAACTATCATAGTCCCCGAATATGCTTTAATTATAGTTTCCATTTTTTTTTTCTGTCAGAGTGTGAAGAGCAACAACAATGACATGAGAAGAGCTAGCTCTTATCATTCATATTCCCAGAGCCCGCCCTATGATTTTCAGTATGAAGATAGACGATATGGTAAACAAGTTGACACACTTGCTAGAAGGCCTTCAGATAGGGCGCTCTTTGATGGGAAACTTGGCAACTTACTATTCAGTCCAGGTCGTTTGCGAGAGCAGACGAATGAAGACCGTTTTGCTAACGAAAGTTCAGGATCAAGGTTTTCCGACTTCTCTGCCTCAAGCACTGGTGACTTTAGAAATGATGTGCTTTCTCCTAGCTCTCAGGAGACAGGCTACAGCAGTCCTTCAGTCCACCATTCCAGAAATGTCTCTGCTGACAATCCTCAAACCCAAAAATATCCTAATGCAGCTTCGCAAATAGATTTCAATGGAGCTCGACATTCACAGGTTTTTGATTCTTCTGTTCTCTTTCCTTTCCAGTGAATGCATCTTGGACTTAGAAAACTCTTCCAAGTATAATGGATTATATATAAATTGTTCCTTCTTTCCATGTGCAGCGAACAGCTTCTTCTGGAAGTTTTGGATCATTTGATGGTAGCTCAGTTTCCAACAAATCAATTGAATCAGGTTACCCGCCTGATGCACCGACAGAAAACTCAGTGCATTGTGCTGTAAACCATCAGAGTGTGGCTTCTACTGAGGCTTGTTCGAGACAACAATATGCCCCGCCACCCAATAATCTCAACTTGGTACCTCAGAAACCTGCAGGTTTAGGTAGTCAAACTGCTGCCACCAGGAAGCCAGTGCAACATAGTGGCACTCAGATTGAAGCTGTGGTGCTGACGCGTGCTCCAGTACAACCAACAACTTCCACACCTCTTGGCCTCTTTGATCAATCAACTGTGCAACAGCCTGTCACATCTGCTGCGCCAGTAGATCTGTTTGCTGGCTTTAATGAACAGTTGCCAGCTTCTCATAATACAGATAATGTATCTAGTCATTCTGGCGTTGCTAAAGAACCTGTCCATAATGTTTCTGTTCAGAAGGGCATGGTACCATCAGCTGAAGCACTTTCGGCACATCTCATGCCGCGCAGCAAGATTTATTCAGTCTGTCAATTTTGCAGGAACCATCAATGTCCTCACCCTCTCAGCCAATAGATCTATTTGCTGGCTTTGACCAACATTTGCCACATTTGTCTACTGTTCAGAAAACTCCATCAGCAGCTCCATTGCCTGCTAATGATGGATGGGCTTTCTTTGACATGCAACATGGACCGTTGACATCTGTTTCAAATGTGCAAGGTCAGGTGCCTGGTGCATTCCCTCCATCTGATGGTATTGCTGAAGGAATTGATCAATCAACATTACCAACTTCGCCACCAAATGCGATTGTGTCACAAAGTTCTCTGGCTATGATGGATAACTGGAGTTTAAATGCTGAGGAAGTGAAGATCGCTGCCCCAAAGAAAATTCTCAGGTAATTTCGCCATTTGACATATGAGGCTGTTAATGGATTATTATAGCTTCACATGTTTAGTGACTTTCTCCTGCTTGTTTATAGTCTTGGAATGCCTTTGGTGAATCTACTCAGAGCACATCAAATAATCTGTTCACATTTAATAATATGCCTCAAAAACGCAAGCATCAATTCTCTATGCCCAGTGGTCCATTTGTTGAAGGCAGAACTCCACAGGTACATAAGTTTTAGTTAACGACTCAAAAAGTATATTTTTCAATGATGAAGACTGGACTCAATATTCTGAATCATTCTCAGGATTTAGCTAGGGGTGAGCCTGAAAGGCCAACTCCTGGGGATATGTTTTCTGCCTTCAATGTTTCACATGTTGAGGTGATTGGACCATTGTTTCCTTCATCACTCCAGCCCCATTTGGTATGTTTTATCCATGATTTAAGGTTCTTTCCTATGATAGACAGTTAGCTTTCTTGTTTGGCAACATTTCTATTTTTACTGAGAGCAAACATGAACAAACATATTAAAATTGTGCCCTTCGACATGTAATGTATATTTCTAGCTTATCATACCCATTGAGGGAACATTTTACCAAGTCCATTTGGACTATGAATTCTGAGGCTCCCACAATGCATACATCACCCTAATGGGCACCTGCAAATGTCATTTGGCTTCTTTGCGTGCCCTTTGTTTCTTGTACTCTGCCTGTCATAGTGCTAGTGGATAACTGGAACCAGTTTACCAAAGTGTCAAAACAGGATTATTTTACCATGGTAACAATTTCATGAATGTTATTTCAGGGTGGCACGGTCTCTCATCCTGGAAAATCGACAAACCCATTTGACATGACATTTGAATCTGATGTTGACGCCAATGATATGGTATGTTTTCTTTTTCTGATTTACAATAGTATTAAGAATAACGCAGGCTAGTAATGTTGTTCCTTCTATTTATAAGCTTCTTATTTGAATTAACATTATTGATAGCTAGAATATGAACATACAAAAGAAATTAAGCGAAAGAGCCAACTAACCCAAGTCAGCCTATAATTCTTGAAACATCAAACAGAGCTATAGTACAAGGAATTCAAATCTGAGTTCTTGATGGCCTTGACCATAGGCTCCCTCCTAAAGCAAGACTTGCTGTGAACTTTCAGTCTCCAAAATTTCTAAGATGTATCCCATTAGCAACTTCAGCTCCCATCAGAAGAAAATGTGTTCCCTGTCTTTGTGACTTCATAACACACAAGTTTAGACTAAAAGGAAACCATTCATTGAACTTTAGTATTTTTCGTTTAGTATGTGAAAACAAACCCAGGAATAGAGTATGTACATTATTCTTTGGCTTGACATGCTAACCTGAATGCATTTGTTCCCATGTTGCCTAATACCCTTTTTCTTGTTCTCTTTTCACTGACATCTTTTGGTTCCCTTTTTCAGTTCATGGATTTGACCTCACTGCAAGAAACATTACCAGATCCTCACACTCCCACAGATTATTCTGGAAGCCTAACAGAGCCATGGGTTTCTCAAAATTCCACTATGTCATATATTCCTTCCGGGCCTCAAGGTACTTGTTCGTCGCTCATAGCACTGATGCACAAATATACAGTCAAAGAAACACTGAAAATTCTCGCTGTTAATACCATTTCTGATTTTTTTTTGTCCAGTAGGGCTATCCTATGTGGCAGGACAAGACTCTCACGTGTTGTAAGCTCCTTGATACTTGCACATATAGTTGGTAATGCACATCACTTTCTAAATCATGACTTTATTACAGGACCTCAACACATCAAGGAGCTTTTCCACCTAGGAATCCATTTGAGTGAGCGCTAGTAAAGATTGTTTTTGTTGGATAGTGGTGGACAGAAGAGGAAGGCAATGAGCACCGGTCGAAAACAGATGGATATTCAGGTGTACTATACTAGGGCATTGAAAGCAAATGTGCATCAAATCTGAAACCCTGAGGTAAATACATGTCTTAGATTTCATTGCCCTGCGCTCTCTTGTATATCAGAAAAGGACTGCATAGAAGTCTACATGGCAGGAGTGATGGAGTTTTTGCCCGAAGCAAAAGCTGTGCCCTCTATATTCCCATGGACTGTATCTCTGGCGGGCAGTGCAGGTCATGCATAATTTTTTTTATTTCACCATTAAGACATTGGCCCGTGGGTTGTGTTCATGTTCTTGTTAAACCCTGTTGTGAATGAGAAGGGTGGCATTTTTACATCAAATGACTGGTTCATTACCCTTTTTTATTCCTTAAAAGTACAGTAAAAATGTTCAAAAGATCATATTGGTGTCACATGTTGTGTTGTTCAGTAATGGGTGTTACCTTTGTACTATGTTATTAAAGGGGCCTCGACTGTCAGCAATATTAATGCTTATCATTACGCATGTTTTTTCTCTTTATTAAAAAAACTCCCTTTTCTGAGATAAAAAAGCTCCTTTTTTTCAACTTTTACAGGACCATTTGCTTGTTCACTGCATGACCAATTCGCTGCAAGTGTTGCCTTGTGTTTGTGATTCAGCTAGTTGCCCTGCATTTCCATCATATTTTACGATAGAAGTTTCAAAAGCTAGTACGCTATCTGGTCAAGTAATCTAATTGCTTTATGCTCTTCACGATAGCAGGTAGAGCTGTATCTTCAGTTCTTCACAAAGCTCAATTTCACTCCTCTACGGATCGATGTAAAAACTATGTCCTCGGATTGTATTTTCTTGCTTCAAATCACTAAGCTTCTTCGACGGTGAAGGTCTGGCCGTGTTGGGTAAAATACTCCAAACACGTATATTGATGAATACTTAGTCTTAAAGTGACCTGGTACAACATATACATTACAAGAGATGTGTGGGGGTATTTATAGTCCCCCCTAGCCGTAATCTTAGGAAAATGACAAACTTTACAATTACAAGAATGTCTAACTATATCTTCATTGAAGCTATTCTTGATGCCTTCGCAAAGAATTATCTTGGATCTTCTTCATACTTCCAGTAAACTTTAGTCGCGAAGGTCTATCGACGAAGCTCCCTTCCGAGTCTTCTTTTGCGAAGTTTCGAAATCGCGAAGGTCTTTGTCATACCTTCGCACGCATCCTTATGAAAACTTTGTTGTTCATCTTCGCGAATACCTTCGTATGAAACTCTCTGTTTATACAATCGAACTTCAAATTTTGGGTTAGAAGTTTATGCAAAAATAAAGTTGACCCCCAACGGCGACCCCTCGTGGGCGAATGCCAACTTCAAAGGCATGAATCCCACGAAACTTAGTAAACTTTATGGTAAAAAGCGTCGTCCCAAACTTTGAAGTTGGTATTCTTTGAATTTGTTAACGTCTTCGCTAGAAAGTGGGTTCTGAGAGAGTTATTTTATTATTATTTTTATTACTTTAATTTTTTAACGGCTAGTTTGACCAACTTGACCCGGTCATGCTTACAAATAGCGGAGGACCCCCCTGTTTTTCTCACCTTTCGAGAAGGAGAGACTCTGCCGAAATTTTCTTTGGGTTGCGAAGGTTCTTGCGAAGGTGTTTTGGTAGCGAGGTGTTTTGCGAAGTTTTATTTCGTTGTTGCTTCTTCTTCACTCGAAGGTAATTGTTAATTTTTTCCTTGAGATTCTTCTTTTATTTTTGTGAATAAGCGAAGATAATTCTTTAGAAAAGTCGACTTTTGTTTGATGTTAATTTTTGTAGATGACGGAAGAACAAAGTGCTTCTCGTTCTCATTCTGGTTACGAGAAAGGAGTTCTTGATTCGATGGACGAAGGTCTTAGCGGAGTCGGTGCTTCACCTTGACCGAGTTGGTTCGGATGATGGATATTCTTACTTTTTGGTAAGAGTAGAATGAAGAAGTCGATTATGCGAGCTTGAGAGAGATGGAATCTTGAAGCCTGGCTATCTGAGACCTGGCGGTTCTCGAAGAAACCTGTCCCTCTTCCTAAGAAGGATGAATGTGTTGTTTACAAGGAATTTTTCACAATTTGGGGCTGCGGTTTCCTTGTCGGGATTTCTTGGAGGAAGTTTTGAAGGCTTACGATATTGAAATCCATCATCGACACCAAACGCGATTTCGGCTTTCAACTTTCATATGGGCCGTGCGGAGCCAAGGCAGCTAAGCCAAACATCAATACTTTTTGTGATCTTCATGAGCTTCATATTGATGTCGGAGCAAAGTTATCGATGGAAAGAGCGTGACCTACTATTTTTGGTTGTTGCAACTTTGGGGGACTGCTAAAGGTGCTAGGCAAATCTCTCTATTTGCTAAGAACAAATGGGCCGCAATTTGGTTTAAGATGTGGTTTTATCACAAAGGTTCCTTATGTTGAGGAAAGGTTGGTAGGAATTTTGTGAAAAGATATCCGCTTCTTCTTTGAGATGCACAAGTGTGAGTTTATCGTGAGACCATCTCGAAGAAATCTCTGCCGCTTCGAATGTATGAAAGCTTTTAAGCTAGTAGCTTCTCTTCAAAGTACGAGGATTTAGTTGAGGAGTTTGTTCTTTGCCCGAGTTTGGCCTCTTCGTCGTGGCTGAAATATTATTCGTTTTCATACGAAGGAGGTCCGCGGAAAAGAGTTACAAATATCCGGATCGCAATATTGTTAGGCTGCGGACTATAAGTCGATGAAGATTTTGTCATAGCCTGTTGAACGAGAGCTTGCTCAATTCTTGGAAAATATGTTACTAAAAAGAGAAAAGGTTTATGGATGAAATTCTTGGCGTAGATTACTCTAGATTTAATCGAGTTTTTGATATTGCCAAGATTGCTTATGAGGAACGACCCCCTCAGGCCTATTCTCGTCTTGAGAAAAGCGGCGAAGAAAATGAAGCGAAGAATGATCAAGCTAAGGGGAAGAAAAGAAAACAGTCGAAACTTCCACAACGGTGGTAGGGGTAGGAAGAAGACCTTGGTTTCAAAGAAACGAAAAGGGCTAATCTTACTCCTATAGTTGATTTATGTGATGACGAGGGTTTTGCTATAGATGAAGATTTGATGGGAATTTCAGGCGATCAACTTGAGGTGAGAAAAATGTGTTTAGCTTTTGCGTGGTAATGGTTTAACTCTGCGGTGTTGACACCTCTTGCTCCAAATTTTACGTAATTTGGGTCGCTCGTGGAGAAACTAGTAAGAAATCGACGAAGATGTTGTAAAAAAAGTTGTTGCCCCAGTACGACTACTAGTTCGTCGCCCAAGTTCTATTTGAAAACTCCCCGCTTTGTTTTGTACGTTGATTACGATGCTAAAGTCCATTTAGGTCCTGGGCGAAGACATTGGTGATGATCGGGATAGATTGGCTTCGTTGCCAAGAAGTTCAAAAATCTAAATTTGGTTTGAAGGATGGTGATTGTTTTGTTTCGAGACCGTGGATGATGCGGCGAAGGGGAATATTTCCGCAGAGAGATGTTAATGTTTTGCAATCTTCGCGGCAGAATATTTTCGATAACGTAGTTTGAAGCTGCTCTGTTAGGGCTTCGGAAATTATTGATAAAATTCTTACGGAGATAGATAGTGAAAACTTGATGGATGAAGGGAGATCTCGGGGCGTAACTGTTGAAAAAGATTCGTAAAGCTTTGAAGAAGGGTACCTGATTGCTCTTGTAACTTTTTGACGATTTTGATGATGACATTTTTGATAAGGATGTTGAAAAAAGCGCAACAACTTCGCCTTGATGATTCAATTATTAATATTGAAACTCAAGAAAAAGTTTCTTGTCTTTTAAAAGAAGGAGAAATTGTTGGTAAGTTGTTTGATTTGTAGTTATTTTTATGTTTTTTTTAAATTGACTATATGTTTTTGCAGGTGACTATTTTCCGATGCATCTACTTCTTCGAAAGAAAAAACTATTGATGTGGGGAAAATGAAAGAAGTTGCACAAGATGTTGGTACTCGGCGGTGCCCTCTCAAGAATTTTCTTCTATTGCCGATCAGAGAAACGTAGAAAGTTCTTGATTTCGCCGCTCAGGAAGGTGTAAATTTGGACTCTTTTAAGTTTATCGGAGTTGGTCTTTGAAAAACTTCGCATGATGCCTAAGAAGACCGAGCTTCGTCTAGCAAAATGTATAGATGATGCTTTTAGTGTTCTGCGAAGAAGAGTTGGCTAAAAGGACCCTTTGGAACTTCTTTGAAGGCGGGTGTTTCGTTGATGTATAAGGTGATGAGAACATCTTCGCTTGATGTTTTGATTTGTGTATTGATCTAATTATTTATATTTTTGTTTTAACTTTAATTTGTTATTTATGACTTGTAGGGTGCTATTCTTCTTGCGTGACCGGCGAAAAGGCAATAGAAGATAAATTTGTTGCTTACGCTATGCGTGAGAAAGAGTTATTGCAGTAAAAATTTCAAATTTGGAATCTCGGGCACGAAAAGGAAAAAGAAAGAGGTCAAGCAGTTGTTGAGTGGCATCGGATGGATGGTCTTTATCATCAATCTTGTGATACTATCAAAGAGAAAGATCTTTGCTGAGCTTGATAATCGCAAATAAGATGATAACTACCTTGAAAAGAGAAAAAGAATATCTTGAGAAAAAAGAAGAAAGAACAAGATGAATTTTTTCATATGAAGTTTAACAGGATGTGGGAGATTTGCCGTGGATACTATGAGAAGTTTGCGCGATGGCCTCGAGGATCCAAATTGGGAATTAGGAGAATTTGATCCTTTCTTTAGGCGGCTATGCCGTCAATATGAAGACCTTGGTGTTCTTGTCAATACTTTTGCTGATACTAGTGTGATGTATGCCACAAAGGGCACTTCTTCATTTAATGTCCGGCGAAGGACCCCTTGTATCTTGAATTTGCGAGGGATGATTTTAAGTTTCTTCTTGGCTGTAAAAGCAAATTAGCTCACGTACTCAATCTTTGTGCAAGAAATACTTTGATCGGTATTGGCATGTGAGTGGGCGGGAGCATTGCTTTGAGAAAGTAAAAAGAAAGATGGAAGCAGTGTGAGTGGTTTTTCTCGCCTTTTACTTATTCTTTGTGATTATTGTTCTATTGTTTTCTTTTTTCTAAATTTTGATAGATTGAGTTTGAATATATGCGGGAGGAAGAAAGGAGGAAGAAGCGCTTGGAGGAGGAGGCGCTTAAGGCTCGCGACGATGATGTCCGTGAGAGGGATTTGTAGATGTAGTTCTCCTTAGGTTTTTATTTTGAGTGACTTTGTGAGGGAACTTTGTAAGTTAATGTTGATACATCATGATCTTTTTAACTAAGATGCATCCTCGCGCGGTGTTTTTTAAGCTTCCCGCGAGGATGTTGCCAATATTTTTGCCTTTGATGATTGCCAAGGGAACTATGTGTTTGAAACTCTGAATTTTTGGAACATCGTGAATCCGTTGGTGATGTTGATTTGTTTATGGAAAGTAAACTTGGAGTTTCACAAGTTAAAGTTAATTGTGGAATTCCTCGAGTTGTTGATTTTAGCAACTTTACACAGGTGAGACCTTTGTTTGATTTTGTGTGAAGTTCTTACTTTTTCCTAAGTGAAGATTTTTTAAAAAATGAATCTTATTTCAAGTGCTTCTCGATGGTGCTTTGAGGCAAGAAGTGGATAAAATGGTTGATGAAGTAGTAAATGAACTTTTGACGGAGGCTACCACAACCGCTGTTGTTTCGAGAATGATGACTTGTAAAATGTTTTGTAATAACCATAATTTGGTTTTGTATGAGTGTACATTGATAATTTGTGATGTAATAAAAGTATTGTTTTTTATAAAAGATGTTGTTCCTTTTGATTATTTGAAAGTGATAAAACTACAAATTACGTTTATGAATTTAAAATTTTTCCTTTGGGGGCGAAAACGTTGTCTCCCTTTCTTTTTGCGAAGGTGGGCGACAAACTTAAACTACGAAGTTGAAATTTTTTCTTTTCCCTTAGGAA